>BMAO01037663.1:0-61809 GCA_019973975.1 Trichonephila clavata | reverse complement strand
TCAAATATTTAAATTTCTAACTGTATAGTGAAGTATAGTGTTTAAAAACCTAAGACACCATGTTAATTAATTAAATTAAAATTTAATTAATACTTAAAATAACTGTTACATAAAGTAACTGAGCAACAAACAAACTCTTTTAATGGAAGAGATGAATCTGGTTCTTCTAAAATTGCTGTGTATCAGTTTCTAAACTTTACATTAAGATCTTCTTAGTGCCTATTTCGATCAATTCCTCTTGGACCATGACATTTTTTTCTTTCAATGTGACCTTATTAATTAATTCCATACAGTAGTTTTACCATATATATATATATATAGTCAAAGCCTTCTCTAACCTAGTTTCGAAATCTGAATTAAGGGCATTTAAATTTTGAATGTAGGTTAAAGCGTCCTTTTCCTGGTAGATTGTGTGTGACAAATTGAGAAATAAGAGAAAAAAAATGGGACGTCCAATATTATACTCCTTAACTTAATTATGGCAAGAAACGCCGAATGATGGTCCTGGTAACTGCAAATTAACTTCATTAAATTTAGTAAATAAATCTGTTAAAAAAGGTAAAGCTGGTTTCCACTTGATTAAGTTTTCTCTTTAAAATTAAAGTCATGGTCTGGTTTAATGAGAGTCACTATCGTAGACCCCCATTTACAGTTCATAGACCCCCAAATTATTTTTTCGCTGACGTGGACCCCCTGCACGCTGTCATAGACCCCTGGGGTCTATATAGACCACTTTGGGAATCACTGTGGTCTGGGGTGTCACATCTTTTGACAGCTGGACTCCTTCGGTCGTCATTAGAGGCACACTTACAGCACAGCGGTACGTTGACGACATTCTGAGAGCTGTTTTGCTACCGTTCCTTTGGCAGCACACATACCTTATCTTTTCAGCAAGATAATGCCAGACCACATACGGTGCATGTTGCAATGAACAGTCTTTGCAGCTTGTCCAACACTTTCTTGGCCAGCCAGATCTCTCTCCAATCGAGCATGTCTGGGATATGATGGGAAGGCAACTGCATCTACCAGAAAATGTTGATGACCTGGCCCGACAATTGAAGCAAATTTGTCAAGAAATACCGCAGGAGACCATCAAGGTGCTTTATCACTCTGTACCACGTCGTGTGACAGCTTGCATCCAGGCTAGAGGTCGGTCACACACACACAACACAGCACCTCATAGTGCTCTCTACTTTGTAACTATGTTACTCTGAAGTAAATCATTCAATCTTAATCATTCTCTGTTCTGTACATAATCGTTCTACCCACTAATTTATGTCTCTATTGGACAACTTGTTCTTGGTGCGTCGGTTTCCCCCCCCCCCCTCTATAGAGTGTAGTTTTGCAAATCCTGTAGATATTTATGGAAAATAAAATTTAGTTTCGAAATCCTTACAGAATCTAATATGAAAATTTGGTGAAGCTGATACCAACTTGAACGTATATCTCGTCATTTGGACATAGTTGATCATTATGAAATCCACTCAATATTTTACTGTGTAACTCATTAAATGAAGTCAAATAATATGTAATAAAAGAGACTACCGAGTATCAAATTTAGCTACCACACATATATTAAAATTTTTTTTTACCTCTTTAGAAACGACGAATTCCATTACTCAATGATTTGTTATTCATCTCCTGTAAGACATTAAATAAAAAGATACATATGGACTAGTTGCTTATGTCTATGTGGGCTACAAATCTCGATTATTATATTTATTCAGCCTTTACAATATTCATATAATAGAATAAGAGAGGAGAAAGAGTTTTGTTTTCTTCCCCTTGACTAAAATTTCATGTTTTCTTTTAAATATACTTCCAGATTTATTTTTTAAATAATTAAAATACATATTCTAAAATGAAAAAAATGGGAGAAAACACTCTGATAAAGAGTTATCAGATTGTAACGAAACTAAATGTGCAAAAATCTTTCAACTGAGCATGTACTTGATTTTATTTGGGAGACCAGCAAATAAATAGCTGAATAAAAATTCAGAACATCATAATTGATTATCCGAATCATAAGTGAAACAGAAGAAACTCTAACCCTTCAGATAAAATTTCAATCGATCACACCGAATTTTTACACAGTATCGGCATATATCACTATTAGGGACAAGACGTATAATTGATCTGAAAATAGCAGGATAATTAATTGGAAAGATTATTGGGATTTTAGTTTGGAGTAATGCCTCCTTGTTATCAAGAAATTGTTATTCCATGGAAAAGGATGGCATCAAGATAGAAGCTGTTGACCCAAATTAACAGAGGGATCTGAGCTATTTTCATAGTACTTGGTTCGTTGTTGTTAATGGTGCTAAATTTAACTGGGACACCGTTGATCATAGAAATCTCAGGGATCATAAGGATAGAAAACTCAGAAAATGGCATTTGAGCTTGCTCCTTGTGCTGGCAACCTTTTATATCTGTGTACACTGACAAACGTTTTCTAATGATTCAAGATTTGTTCTACTTGGAATCTCGCTGATTGATGTAGACTTGTTTTAAGAGATGAGTTTTACTTCGTACTTAGCCCTAATGATCAACGAAAATATGTCTGGAAAGTCCAGGATAATAATAAAATACTAATCTGACTGTCAACTCTACACAATACGAAACAAGATATCAATCATTGGCATGGTCAAGTAATTTTAGCGCGTTTTTCACATGTTGTATTTTACAATAATGCAACTACTGAACTTTTTACTAACAGAAAGTAGTGTGTGTGTACTGTACTAAAAAAAAATTAAAAATTATTAAATTTAAATATGATTCGTCTTATCTAGGGCACAAATGCGACCCAATGCCGAAAACCCGAGGTCAATTGGTTGCTTATTGGCTGAGAAAAAGGTACGACAAAATATGGAACGAAGACGAAATTTGCGTCCTAATAGCGCTTTTGTTCCACTACGTGAAAAACGCGCTAAAAAAACCTGAAGTTAGGTTTTGAGGCGTTATTTCATTTGATACCCCTATTACCTTTTGGTTGTCAACTGTGACATTTATTCTTCAAGCACTGTATAGAATAATACTCTGTCATGCTATGTTGTTTTTTCTTTCATGGTACCCTTGGGCTGATATTTCATCAGATATTGACGAACCCTGCAAACAGGAATAATTTCAACTGACAATTTAATTAGTCAAACACTTCTCTGGACCACAAGAACAACTTTTCTTAACCTATTCTGGTTGAATGATAGATGACCTCTCACTGGGTTTTTATCCGTATCATCCTTATATATCGGCATTACATCTACAACGTTTTATACTGTTATGTTTTCTTTCTTTTAATGAAAAGCAAGGCATTTCAATAGGATAATGTCCAACAACATGCTCCAATAATTTTTGTGTTTGGGTTCTTTAAACCCTTCAATAGATTACTTTATCACGATAGTTTTCCTCAAAACAACTTGAAACAATGTGCAAACAACTTGAAACCATTCCAGTATCTCACCGCTCTAACTCAACAGATGGTGACAATTTGGAAAGAAATTTCATAGGCGCTGGCGTAAGTAGTACTGAGTGGGTACTGTATCGAAAATTCCTTGAGGGCCCTTTTCATGCCCCCCCCCTACTGTTTTACTATTTTTTGCTCACACATGTTGGGACCCTTGTAGCTTGGGCCCTTGTATCATTGATACGGCCAAAGCTACACCCCTGTTGATAGGAGATATGTCCTAATTCTACGAATCAATATGATGCTGGATGATACTTCAGTGGTGTTCACAAGGGTGGTGTTTGGGCAGTGGCGTAACTGAGAATATTAAGGCCCCTGCAAAGAGAGAGAGAGTCCGGTTTTTATTTAATATTTTATTAGTTGGTTAAATACGTATTTGGCATCAGTCAGGCTTTGGGCTCCTTAGAATCCTAGGCCCCCGTCGATGTGAGGGTTCCGGGGGTGCATGCTACGCCACTGGGTTTGAGGGTTCAAACTTCATCCACAGACTGACAGATTTTTAATTGTTAACAAAATGATTACGTCTATAAGCTTTCATCCACGATTTTTTAAAAATATAGCCCCTCCCAGTTGAGTAGTCCGTGGACGCCACTATGACACTAACATAAGATTCAGTACATCCACTCTTTATTGGTTGGCTCATTTTTTGTAGTCATATATCTCATAAATAAAACATTTAATTCTTCTAAATTTCCACTTTTTTTCTTTAAATATTAAATCGATTAATCTGTGGCATATTCGAAAAACGCTTTCTTATTGCGTCGGTGTATTCCTTTCGTTTTCTTTATGAGTGTGAGTGAGTGAATATTAACATCGCACTGTTCAGCTACACGAGGGATTTTTGTGACGGACATCCTAATTTTGAACCATGGTCAAGTGACGAGGATGACACCTGAGCTGGCACCCCCTCTCCTAACTACCACACCACACCAACAAGAGGACGTTTAAGCTCTCGACAGAGTTAACGTGCATCACTCCCCTATACGGTGGATTTTTAGTGGTTCGGAGCTCGAACTCATGCCATGCCTGTGATGATCCGATGCCTTGACCACTTGGCTACCACGGCCACTTCTTTGTGAGTGGTCAACGTCCCTCACAAAGCAACACGAAGGCTATTGGCAATAGACCTCGCAATTTTGAGCTTTGGTAAAGTGATAAGGGTGAAACTTGAGGTAACTAACACAAACATCCGAAAAACGTGAGTTCGACAGATTTAACCTGCATCAACCCCTTCTACACGGTGGGTCTTTAGTGGCATGACAACTCGAGCCAGCGACACGCCAGCTACGAGTTCATGGCCACTTTTTCTGAGAGCCAAAAACTATAAAATGTTTTTTTATTGGTAGCTGAGATAAATTATCTGACAATAATCATTCTTCTTTCACTTAGCATTCACACTTATTTATTTCACAATTTATCGTAACCAAAATAAATGACATTTTAATTAAATTAAATTTAAATTTATGGCGAAAAAATCATGCTGTTCATTGCAATCAATTCTTTGTCAGGCTAAAAGGCAGTAATAATTTGAAAGCAGTTGTTATGAATCCACTAGATTTATGTTCCTCGGAATGCTTCATTATTAATCCATTGATTGTTGAAAAATGAATAATACACGCACATAACTCTAAATAAAAAAAAAAAAAAATTTAAAAAAAAAATGAATCCCAACTCATATATTTTGTTATACTTGCTTTATAAATATATCCGTTGAATGGATCTCACAAAAGATAATTTTACAAATATAGATGTATATTAAAGATATTACAGTATTATTCTCCTGTAGTTTTAAAAGCCCTTTTCCCAAGGAAAAAAAATTGTCATACACGAAAAAAAACCGTTAAAGTACGAAAATTCTTTAAGAAATATTTATTGAATAAATTTGATTACATTCCATTTTTCGATCAATGGTAAACAAAGTAGAAAAATAATTAAAAAAAAAAGCATTAGCAGATCTAAGAAAAGTATTTTCTCTGAAACATTATTTTAAAAGAATTATTTTTCACAGAAAAGGTATTTTTTGCTAAAATACATTTTAGTATCATAAAGAAAGACTTTTAACTTGATTGCTATCAAATTCGTCAGCAAAGTTCATTGCAACTTTTAAAGGATAACTTAGTTTGATTTTAGTGATGAAAATGTTAGTTTTCATTGAACGTTACTTAATCATGTGTTTTTCTAAACAGAGAAAATAATTTAGAAACTTTCATACTTTTTTTTAGCTTTTGGAGAATTTTTAAAATTATCATGAAACAAATCGCATAATTTTTTAAAATTAAATAAAGGTACATTAAGAACTTGAATGAAATTTCCCCTTAAATTTTACAGTTTTTAAAATCTTTATGAAAAAAGACCGTATTTTTGTTTTTTATACCGGAAAATGTTTTTACTACACATTTTATTGGAGGGAACAGGGAAAGGGGTAATTAGAACTAAACGTAGATAATTGGTAGTTATTTCATAATTTCGTAACACTGTCAGACGATGAGGATGTTGTTGGAATTCACTTTTATTCTATACCACCTGAGGACTGATTATTACAGTTCTCTTTATATAGCATACACAATTACTTCTATTATTTTACATGGCAGGTTGGGACCGTGGGTAGCCTAGTGGTTAGAGACTCGGGCTCCAGACCGGAGGGCCTGGGTTCGATGCCCGATGCCACTAAATACTACCAAGTATAGACGGAGTACGTGCTCGTTAAATCAGTGGGTCCGAAAGTCTTGTGGGCGGTCGCAGCAGAAACCACGAGTGCAGGGGGCTGGAGAATATCTCCCTCCCCTTCAGTTTCCTGCCAAAATTATGGAGGTGGAGATAGGTGGTGTCGCCATCTATCGTTAAGAAGTCCAACCTGTGTGTCTCACAGGCAATTGGCAATTTTCATTCCTTCCCTGCGGGAAGGACATGGCAGGTTTTCAGTGTAACCAAGATTTGATACTATTGAAAGACTGAGGAGTAGTGCCGGATTACTCATTAGGTGGAGTATAGGCGTATGGGCCCCGCGCTTTTTAGGGGCCCACAAGAGCGTGTTCTGTTTTCTGTTAGTGCTCCAAAAACAGGATACAGGGCCCCGAGAATTCGACTGCCTAGGAGCCTCCATGTCTTTTAATCCAACACTGTTGGGGAGCACAAAACTCTCTCCAAGTTAGTTCAACAAGCAATAGCAAGAATTATTTTAAGAATATTTATCTGAACTATTATTGTACGAAATGAAAGAGTGTTGAACCAAAAAACTATGGTCAAATTTATCTAAATATTTATATCATAATATAATATTTGATCTAAATATTACTTTTAATTTTAAAAGATAAATTAACAATATTAATTTTAAAAAAACATGCAAATAATTTCTAAGCAGTTATTTTTTTTTTTTACTAAGCTTTTTGTTGTTGTTTAGAATAAGTCAACAATGAAATGAAAATGGGATCTTGTTTTAGAATATTGTAAGTTAATTTCTATACAAATATGAATAAGTTCATAATGAGTTTTCAGAATACTTCAATGATAATGCATAGTGTTTTTCATAATAGTAAAATTAGTTGCAAAACAAATGCGGAAAAAATATAGCTCTAAAGCCGTAATAATATTAAATTCAACAGTTAATCATACTCTTATTGTATTAAAAAAATTGTAAGCTCTTATAATTGAAACTATAAGGTACAGTGGAGCACACAGATTACTTACATGGGAGGGGTTTCGTTTTTTAAAAAAAAAGATAGACAAAAACACTGAGATACAACTTTTAGGCTAAAAATTAAAAATGGCTTTGTCTATGGGAGAAGTTTGAATCCCCAAACCTCACCCTTGTGTACGCCACTGATAAGATGGGTCCGTTTATTCTTGTTTAACTATCAAAATTCCTCACGATTCCAATCATATCAGA
The DNA here is from genome assembly GCA_019973975.1 of Trichonephila clavata. Lineage (NCBI taxonomy): Eukaryota > Metazoa > Arthropoda > Arachnida > Araneae > Nephilidae > Trichonephila > Trichonephila clavata. The sequence continues at coordinate 54,463 of BMAO01037663.1, read as the reverse complement.
TAACCAAACACGATATAAATTTTAAATAATTGAAATAGATGGCTATAGATTTTTTAAAAATGAATAAAATAAACAATTTGAAACATGATTGAGCATTATGCGCTTCATATTTTGTTACTGATCTATCAATTTTTTACAGAAATAAATAAGATATAACGAGGTTTTATCCATCATTGAAAAGTAATTTAATAGCTCTCAAATGTGCATAAAATAATTAAGAATTATTATTCTTTAAATTAAAAAATTCACTTATTTTTTGTTAAGAAATTCATGAATTCACATTATTACATGAACAAAATATTTAAATGGTCGTTTGATTTTTCCTGTGATTATGTTAATGCATGAAATAAAATTTCATTTTTGATTTATAAACTTCTATTCAATCATGCTGTGCTTAGACTTTAATTGGGAAACCCGTACAGTCCATTCTTTTAGGTTGAAAAAACAAAAGCCGTGCATGTTAAAATATTCTGTTTCAAGTACACAATAAATTATATCGAACTTTTACAATTCAAAAGTTGGCAACAAGACTCACGCTTTCATTGTTTTCTTTTGTTTTGCTTGATGTTATTATTTACGCTAAGTTAGCTTTTGAATTTCTTACATGCATTACTGTGTTTTCGGAGAATGTAAAGATAGAAGTAGAATCACAAACAAAGATGGGAGGAAGGTGTCAGGGGCAGGTAAATTTTCATAGACTAATTTTATAATAGTTTATATATTTTTGAAGAAAAAAAAATTAAATATTTAGTTGACAAAAATTTCTGTTTTTATTCCTAAAACTATTTTTTTCACTAATTTTCTTTCTTATGTTAAATTTTCACCAGAAATAAAAATTTAAAAAAAAAAATTTAAAACTCAAATCTTTATAGGGATTATCACAATATTCAAATATTACTTTATGCTCTGGATTTTGTTTAGACAGATTTCTTTAAGTTAGTTTTTAAATACCTTTTGTATAAAATCCACTAAATACTATTTTTCATGTTCTGAGACTTGAGTATAAATTAATTCCAAGCCTGAATTAAAATTTTTTAAACAATTTTTTGATTAAATGTAACATATGTTAAAATGATAAAAAAGAAATAAGAATGTACTAGAATTTATCACATTTTACATCTTATCCCATTTTTTTTTTTTGGATTTTTTTTTTACAAAATAAGAAATATATATGTTAACATTAACTTGTGCATTTTACATTTTCTTGTTTTTATTGTTTTCAATGTTAGTTGTGAAGCTGAATGTAAGGTACTTTTTGGTTATAGCCGCCTTAAAACCAAACATAGGAAATGTACCAAACTCTACTAATCATTGTGTTTATAGTGAATGTATCTCATTGGATAATATCTCCATTTTCCTGTTGGCGATAATTTGGAAATTCAGTTTTCAATCCATGGTCCTTGTAACTAATAAATATATAGTGTACACAAACTTGTTGTACATTAAGAAATCAATGCAACTTTAAAAATTTGTTTGGTTAAGTCTAGAACTGTAGTTGCATTTCTGATGTTTTGTGTCTTTCTTAAGGTGAATACTTCTTAAATGATCACAGAATTAAGATAGGTGTAGATAAAGAAAATAATGATGTAATTACCTAATGTAAAACTGCGGACAAAACTTCATTTTCTTAGAAATATTTCTTCAAAAATTAAGTACTAGTAAAGTATGAAAAAACATATTTCAAAATATTTTAATTTGTATTCTAAACCATCTGTTCTCCTTTTTGTCACTGAGAACAGTCATTTTTGTTATTTTATTGCACTTAACAGTAATCACCTGAAAGCTGCCATCAAATCATGGCTACAGTAACCATAAATGCTTCTTTGTTTTATGTAACAATGAGTTCATTTACCATTTATATTTATCCTTCTAGTGAAAAATAGCAATATTATGTATAAATATTTAAGGGTTTAGATGTATTGAATATTGACCATCTTTGTCAAATCATAAACCATTGCCAAATGCTGAATGTTCTACAAATTATGAAAAAATGTTCCTGTTCGTGCTCAAAAACAATAATCTTGTTTATAAGTTTAATGTTTTGATAAAAATAATTAAGATTTGGGACTTACCTTCTAAGGAAGAGAATGTAGTGAAGTATTTCTAAATTTGCTGGCTCATATGTCTATTTGTTTTAAAACAGATTTGTTACTGCTTGAATAATGTAGTTGTAATATATTTTTTTTCTTTAAGATTTAACTAATTTTTTTTGAGGGGGAGCTCAAATAATGAATTTATGTATTGTGTGAAATGTAATTTAAATTTAGTTGTTTATGAAATTAAACTTTGCCTCTAAATTCTTATGCAGTTTATTAGTTGACTAATATGTAAGTAATTTAGGTTGTAAATAATTACAACAAAGCAGTTATATATTATCGGGAGTTGTTAATAACTTCTTAAAAAATGATTTAAAATTCACTGTAATATTTAAAAAAATATTAAACAGTAAATATCAACACTCATCTCTTTAAAACATTGGAATGTATAATGTCTTCTGATAAAGCTATGAATCGACAGTTATGACAAGTTTCTATTTTGAAATTATAATGTATGCTAAATCCACATGAACCTAATAATTAGATGATAAAAATCCTGATTTAACATAATATTTTCAGTTCATTATTCAGAAGTGCAAGATTTTTTACAAAATGCTTTTAATCTTGTTAACTAATGTTATATATAAGACTTGCGTAGATTTTTAGTTTGTCAATAACTAAAATAAAATGGAGTAAAAATCTTGTTTGATATCAAATTTATATTTCAGATTAATTTAAGTTGATTAGAAAGTTAAATATTTAATTATTTGAGGTTTTTCAATCAACGAGTCAACAACTATTGGTACATGGGCAAAATATAGGCTAAAGTGCTATCTAAATGATGGTTTTGATATAATTTTAATGAATTAAAAAAATGTTTGAATAAGTGATTGCTGCACTCATATACAGATGGTTTGCTAAAAGAAAGAAAAAGCATTAATTTTATTTATCTGCATGCTTTGATATCTGATGTATATAATTAATGTGTTACATATTTCTTTTCAGCTTGGATGCTGTTGCGGATGCCGAGCGTGTCGCCTTTGCTGTGGTTTCTTACCAGCTGTTAAGGAGTCGACTTCAACTCGACTTATGTACACACTTTTTCTTCTATTGGGAACATTACTTATGTGTGTAATGCTAACTCAGGATGTACAAGACAAAATAATAGAAAATGTATGTATTATAAAGTACTGGCTGCTTTTGTTTCCATTTGTATGGTTTGCTTAAGTAACCTAAATAGATTATAATTTTTTATATCTAGTTTATCCACCTTATTCTTTTCCAAGTTTTATTTGACTTAATTTGAGATTTTTTTAAATTAAATTTTTAGTTTCCTCAATACAATATTACATGTATAACATTGAAAGCAGGAGAAAATTGTGATTTGCTAGTAGGATATATGGCTGTTTATCGAGTGTCTTTTGGGATGGCTGCATTCTTCTTTGTCATGGCTTTCTTTACCATTGGAATATCGACTAGTGAAAGCTGTAGATCAGGTTTACACAATGGGTAAGTGTCAAATGTTTTTTGTACATTATAGTTTGATATGGAACTTTTTAGCATATTTTTAAATCGTAGGGAAAAAAAATTATACTTTAAAAAAAGATCTTTATACTTATTTTAATTTTGCTTACTGGGGAAAAAAGTGTTTAAAGCTATTTCAATTTTACTTGCTTGAAGGAAAAACCTTAAAGCTATAAAGCTTCAATAAATATAGGGGATAAAACAATTATATTGCAAGAAAGATGTATTTGCTCATAAAAGCATTTTATTGTTGTTGCCGATATAATAATAAATGGACTGTAAATTTAACAAAATTTTAATGAGCGAAAACGGATTCCAACCATATGGTATCACTATACTTTTCGATCTGAATACAAAGGTTACAACAGTTGGCTCGGAGCGAAACCTATACACGTAATTCTCGCCAACTGGCGCCAACAATTGTATTTTGTTGAAATCAAGGATTTTATTTCATAAATTGAACAAAATACTTTATTTACATTTCTCATTGATCTCTGATATGATTATTTATTGTATTTGTTAAAAGAAAAAAAAAACTCTTACAATGAACATACTTTTTCTTTCTTTTTTATACTTTCTGTTCAAATGAAATTTTATCATTAAAATAGATATTTTGTTGACAAAATGCATTTTGAATGAACTTTGATTCAAGTGTGCATCTGTTATATATATATAACATAATGTAAAGATCGATTCATTTTGTTAAAATTTAAATGTTATAGTTGTGGCAAATGAAAGTTCTGGATATTAATCAAATCATCATTTATTTAGGTAATTTTAACATCAGATAAAAAAAAATGAGCATCACTGCTCAAATGCCAGGCAAGGAATGGAAAAATTTGTCCCTTTTCTACATTTAAATCGAGAAAAATATAATGGGAAAAAGTAGTTATAATGTTGAAGTGAAGGGAAATATTAGAGATTTTTAAAAATTATGTTAGTGTTTTAGGGAAAATTTCAAATGCTCAGTAAGGCTAGATATTCTTGTTCCAGGAATCACAAATAAATCTGCTAAATGTGATAATAAAATCTGTTAAGTCAAATAATAATTTTTTAAAATTTTATTAAAGAAATGATTTCTGTGTACTTTTCAGAATGTGGTGTTTTAAGTTCTTCATTCTTTGTTTATTATGTGCTGGAATTTTTCTCATTCCATCAGAGTATGTGAATCATTTTGGTCGTAGTAAGTATTTTCAAAATCAAGTATAAATAAATTATATTTTAAATTTTGTAATCCTTTTCTTTATTTTTTAAGAAATATTTTTGATATAAATATATATTTATTTTTATTTAAGTTTGGATGTACATTTCAATGTGTGGAGCTGCTGTATTCATTATCATTCAACTCATGCTCATTGTAGATTTTGCTCATGCATGGACAGATAATTGGTTAGTCTTATACCTTCCCCTTTTTATGTTATAGAATTTAGTTTAGTTAGGAATTTATTAGTTTATAGAATTGTAAGTTTTTTAGTTGTTGAATTTATACTTTCCATTTTTCAATTATATTTGAATGCAAATGATTTTTTTAACATAGTTGTCAATGTGCTTTTTTGATTTTAGCTTTGTTTTTCTTTCCAAAAGTATATTTTTTTAAAGAAAATTAATTTAGTTTTCCTGTACTTAAATTAATTTATAAATAAAGCCTTTGTTTTTTGCAAAAAAAAAAATAATAAATAAATAAAAAAATAAAAAATAAAATAAAATAAAATATTTACATGTTATATTTTTACATGTTACTAATCTGTATGTATTATTTGTGCAAAATAAGAATGCAAACTATTGCAAAACTCTATTTTAAAATTTTTTTTTTTTTAACTTTGTTGTGAATTTTCTTTATTGAATAAAACATCAAAAGAGTAAAAATGAGTGTGTTTGATCTAATTTTTCATGACATCATTGGTAATCCTTAAAGAGAAATTTTACTTTAATATTTTTTTTTAATTCCTGAAAAGGATTCTTCAGAGTTTCTTGAAATTGGGCAATCTTTAGAAATTTATGAATCTTATGAATAATATAATTTCATAGCAATGAATGATAGTAATGTTTAATTGGATATTCAAATGAAATATTTAACATATTTAATAGTTTTTTTAAAAAAATTTTAATTACTAAAAAAATTATTTTTGGTTTGAATTCTTAAAGGGAACTAAAACTTTTTTTCATTAAAAATTCATGCTAAATTGATTTTTTTTTGTGAATAATTCTGGCTTCTAAAGTAATAATTTAGAACAATTGACAATCCTAGATAATTTTACATTTTGATAGATCATGTAATCCTAGGAATTATTTCATTTCATGTACCTTTTGTTATATTAGGTTGCAAAAAGTATCCAATGGAGGCAGTAGATGTTGGTTTGTTGGTAAGAAACTTTATGTGATATTATAATTTTTTTTGTTTATTTTATATATAAAAATAGTTAATAATACTCTACTAGAGAGACAAGTCAATGGAATATTAAAAATAAATGATATTGGAATCACAGATCAGGAAAATCAGATAGTGGAATTTTAAAAGTATGGATGCTGCTTTATTCTAAGCATTGCTGACTTAGGACAGTTCTTATATATAAAATAATTTATATATATATATATATACATACACACTTATCTAGATAATTTCCTAGATGTTTAAAAATTAAAAGATAATCTAATGTATACTAATATTTATAACAAAAGATGATTGTAACTTCATTGTTATTTAAATGTACTTCATTGAGATAAGAATACACATTTATTTGTTTTCAAAAATATATTATTATTATAAATTACATTCAATGTATAAATTTTTTTGCATATATTAATGTTGTTGTAAATTACATTATTGTAACAGATTCATAGTTTTACATAAATCAGGAGAAAAAAGTTATAAATAAGTAAATAATGAAAAATTATAATAATCTCACAAATTTGTATTCAGTAAAGAAATGCCCAATTCATTTTATTTATAGTTACTGTATAAAGTAGTTATACTCTATAGCTATCACCTAAATTGTATAGATTCAGTAGTTTTTTTAGATAAATATTATGTTCACGTTTATAAATATAATATAAATTTTCACATTCCTATACATTTTCACTACACTTAAATACTTCCCTTCTCAAATCATAGATTGTGATACTGTATCTCATAGAAATAATATTTATGAAATATTTACTACTAGCATACTGTTATTAAAATATAGAAAAATACAAAAATATTCTTGATATTGTACCTGTAATTTTACCATAAAACTATTTAAACCTCACATTTTAAATTATCATTATCAATCCACAACCTGCATGTTTATAAATGCTGCAACATAAATTTCTTTGTTGTTTCTTTCAAATTGAACATATATATATATATATAGATAGATAAAAAAATATTTTGAATATTTTTATACCAGATTTCTTTATAAGATTCTTACTTCTCAAAGACTATTTTTATTTTATTGCCACTCAACATTTTTAAAATTTGATATTATGAAATTCAGTTACTAAAATGGAAATAAGAGTGATTTTTTAAATTCTAACTTAATTTGTTCCAGAATCCAATTTGACTTTTAAGCAAATGTTCCCCCTTTATAATAATAACTGAATTAACCTGCTATTTGCTTGAATTTTCAAAAGGTATTTGCTAAACAAATAGGAGTAATCAATAAAAATTGAATAAGAAAATAGAATTTTGAAAATATAATATCTGCATTTGGAATGAATTATGATATTTTTTTGCAGAAGCTGGACTAGGAAGGTTATTGCTTTGACCTTGCTTTGTCACCTTCTTCAATAATATTCTTCAAGTGTGCTATTATTTAAAATTGATTCAAAATGAATAATATTAACTGAAAAAAAACAGGGATAGAAATCAGTCTATAGTATTTATTGGAGTTTTTGATAATGAGCTGAATGATTAAATCAATTAATTGTTAGGAAATATTGCTGATCGACTGCTTAATCTAAAAGAAATTATTCAACTCTACAAAAAAATGAAATTTGACAGCCTTAGTATTCTTATTAAATATTTTATATTAACATAATTAATATTAAATAATTATAAGGTGTGTTGTACATTAAATTAAATTAATTAAAATAATAAATCATGAGTTTGCAAAAATTAAAATATGCATATGTCTAGAAAGTGCATAGGAAAAAAACAAAGATACTCTAATTACCAAGTGGTCGCAGCCACAAATACATGGCTGGTTTTATTTCTGTCGAGTTCGGGGTTAATTGGTATTTTGTCTACTTTTTGAGAGTCAGCTGTGAGAAAGAAAGGGAGAACAATCACCTTAGGGTAAAGGCAAAACACAGTGCAAGTTGAAAAGATAAATGTTTTAATGAGAAGTTTTTCTTTGTTTTGAAGGGGGAAAAAAAAGAGATGGGATTGTGCGGTAATCTATTAGATGAAATGTAGATATGTGATTGAGGATTATATATTGAAATCTTGATTATGCAAAAGATGGTTGTATATGTTATAATGGAGACTTGCTTATTATATCTGGTCATCATTTCAAAGTTCTCATATTGGTTTGGCATAGACGCTGTCCCTTTTTATCTTTGTCTTTTAATCTTGCTTCAGAATTATGATATTTTTGTTGCTGATGGCCTGTTGAACTGTGATGCAATTAAAAATATCAAATGAGCTCTTGAGAGACTATATTGGACTGCTCGTAGTTTCAATGTTATTAAAAAATGTCAGATACTTATAACATAATTGATAAATCTCTCTCTTCCACGTTTGTGATCTTTTTCTTATCTATCAAATTAAAAAAATTTCAAAAATGAAAAAAAAAAATGTTTTAGTTATTTTTGTTTGATTTTATTCTTTGTGTTATTTCCATACATTTCTTCCTTTTATTCTAAAATTAAAATGATTAATCTTTTAAAATGTTTTTGAATTAAAATACTAATTTTGTCTTTTTTCTCACCCTTAGCAATGGTTTTCTGTGCTATGATAATCTACACAGCTGTAGTCATAGGAATTGTTATGATTGCTCAGAATTACACTCGAGCAGAAGGTTGCTCTATTAATAAAATATTTATCAGTGTGAATGGTGGCTTATGCCTTTTGTGTTCATTCATATCAATCATGCCATTTGTAGAAAAAAGTAAGTTATATATTTGGTTTTGATTATTATTTTCTAATTTTGAGAGATTATGTCATCAAAAAGATTTTAATGCATGATTCTTCAAGTGTAATATTGGTACTTACTTAAATATCAGGAATTAATATTCAATCTTGAGAACTAAATTTCATTTTATTTTCTTCTAAAAAATATATTCTTACAAAGTTATCCTTTCTTTTCAATTTCCACTTTTTAAACATAATATATTCATAAATAAATGAAAATATTTATTAGTTATAAAAATGCTTATGAATCAAAATGTTTTTTTTTTTTTTAAAGTAGTTTAGTCCAGAAAATGCATATGATAGGACCTTTGACTAATTTCTGTAAATAATGTATATGACTGTTGATTTAATGCTAATAAGTTTTTTATATTGCACTTTCTTTCTGTTCTATTGCACATTTATTAAAAATATGTTTTATTTTCATATTCATCTTTATAATTTTTAAAGAATTTATTCTTTTAAGGCCTGTGTATAAAAATTTTTTAAAAAATTTGTTTCGGCATTGAAAATTTTCTTTTAAAATATTGAGAATTAAGTAAGAAACAAAATGTACTATTCAATATGATGACTTTTTTTGATATAATGGAATATAAATTAATCAAAAACTGTATAATTAAAGTACAATTATAGTATAAAGTATTATTTGTATACTTAAATTAGGTTTTTATGCTTTTATATTCATCTTCTCATTAATTTAAAAACCAATTCCACTTAGATCTGTATAAAAGCAATTCAAAAATTTGTTTCATGCAAGAAATTTCTTCAATCATATATTATTTTTTCAAGTTAATTTTCACTATAATTGTGTATGTCAGTTTGATTGGATTATTTTGTAATTTCTGTTTCTGAAAAATTGATTTCATTTATGATCTGAAAATTTATATAATTGGAATTTTCATTGGAATATTTCATATTTTATATCTAAAAAAGAAACAATCCTATACTCATTCTTTATATTTATTGATGCAAATAGAATGTAGAGAATTTTCACTGCTAAATTATATGACATTTAATTTAAAATGTTAATCAATGTGTTGTACTTTGAGAATTTATATATATATATGATTGTATATAAGTATAATGCTTGCATTGTTTTCCTTATATATTTTTATGCTTCATTATAAATTCAGTATATTTGTCTTTGCAATACTTTATTTTTTTTAACTACTTAAATTCTGTTTTAAGTAGTAAAATTGATAGAATTAAATTATTTAGTTTATGTTTAAATACTGTTATTCTTATATGAAAATTTGTATGAATTTCAGACACAGGAGATTCAAGAGCTGGTTTGTTACAGTCATCTGTAATATCAGCATATGTAGTCTACCTCACATGGTCGGCCCTGTCAAGTGAACCAACTCGAGCTGGTATGGATTCTCATCAAAATTTTAAAATTTAATAAATGATTTTTAAATTAGTGTAAAAGTTTTATTTATATTCTATGCTTATTTTTTGAAAAATTTTCAAGTGATGTTGATTATTTTATAGGATTTAGTTTCATACCCAAAATACTTTTTTGTCAGATCAAGTATTACTACAATAATTTTTTTAAAAATGTACTTTTATTTCATAAACATGTGTACAAAAGAAGTGAATTGTTATCTAATACTGTGTATTTTTATTAAAACTAATTTGAAATACAATTGTTGTTTACAATAATATATATGGATGCATTATATTTTATATAGGTACTGGAGTTGGTACACAATTAGAAAGGAGTCTACCTGAAAATGAAGAATTTTGTGGTCCATCAGATGTTTCTTTTTTATCAAATAAAGACATTATTTGTTATGGAGGTGTTGTCATTACATTTCTGATGGTTATAAGTTCTACGTAAGTTTAATTTTTAATGGGATCTATTTATTGTGCTGAATTACATTTTTGCAAAGTTTACATGTTTAGTAAAAGTACCACATGATTGTAATATTAATGTTATTTTATTATGAAACCTTAATTTGTTTTAAATTTACAATATTGCTATTTTGACAGTATGAAAATATTTTTCAAAATTGTACTTTGGTTATGTATTTTTTATAAATTTCAATAGAGTGTTTCTTATTGTATTCACTATATTATGTTCCATATTTTTGTTATTCATTTTATCAACTTCAAAAATTATTATTACTGTTCCTTGGCAAAAAGAAAATCTAACAATTATATAAACAAAAGGTTTTAAAAAGATTACAAGTGGGTTATTGATTAATTGATGCATAATTTAATTTAATATGATTCATGTCTATATATATAAGCTCTAAAATATTTAATATATATTTACATTAAAACTAGCTGTACCCTGCCACGCATTTCTGTGGCTCAGTCTGGTTAAAAAGAAAGCACGTTTATCAGTATCTTTAAACATTTGCATTGGTGGTCTGATTTTTTTATTAAAAAAATGTATAATTATATATACACAAAACTTTACTTAACCAATATCATTTGTAATTTGTTAACCAAATACTTGAAGTTATTACAACTTATTTTTGTCTTTATGTTATGAACTTAAATTTATTGACATTGTATTTATAGTGGAGACCTCAAATTTGAAGATAAATTTTAAATGGCTCTACTCTGGATTCTTCGAGAGCAATGGGTTAGTTTTACAATGCTTATGGATATTTCTGTTAAATCAGAGATGTGTTCAAAAATGCATTTATTGGACCAAACAATATCATTTGGAAACTTGAATTGTATTTCCTGATGTTATATAGGGAAGGTTTTGACTCTGCAGTATATCTGGCAAACAAAGTTTTTAATGGCACTGGTGGTTCTCCAAGTTGAGACAGTTTAATTTTTCAAGTGGTACAAAACATTCCTTTTGTTTCTCCCTTAAATTTCAGAGAATTGCAATAAAGATACACTTCAGTCGTTGTGCTGATGAGAATATGCTGGCTCAACCTATAATCTTCCACTGAGTTGTACTGGAATGCAAGGTGACTGTCATTGTGTGATTGCTCACTCCAAAATCATGTTTGACGCTGATGTGCTGTTTCTGGTTGGCATCTTTCAGCCACTCGCAACCTTACTGTGTTCCTTTTGTTGAGAACAGAGCAGATCTGATGTTGCAAAACATGAATGCTGGACTCGCAAATGTGCATCCTCAAGTTTAGCTGCCTGTTGCTCTGCTGCGCCCTCAGCATGTGCTTGTGCCATTCTTTGTCTGCTTTTCTCGTTTGCTGATGCCTGTTCCTCCTCAATTTGATATGCAATTACACTCATTGCACTACTTTTTCCTTGTGAGTATGATGACCCAAGTTTGATTTCCTGAAAGGCATTTTTATATAGTGAAGCTAACAGACTGCACTTGAAAAGAAAAAACTTAAAGCAAAAACATATAAAATTTCAAAACATTAAAAAAAAGGAAAAACCAGGAACAAAAAGAAAGAGAGAAAATAAAAAAATGCTAATGAAATATTTAACTTCTATTGTGCATCAATTATCATAGCTCAATTTCGACGCAAAGAGAGGTTGAAGATATTTTTATTCGAATACGCAAGAAAAATTCAAATATAAACACGGATTTTGCAGTAGAAATCTACAACAAAATATTGATAATAATGGAAGATTTTTGAAATTTACTATTCAATTAGCATTAGCAATTGTTATCAACAAATTTAAGGGTCTATCTTAAAAACAGAGTGGCTTATATCTAAACACTGACTGTTGTAAATTAAATAATAATTATATAGATGGCACTGCAAGTCATGTGAGAGATGTTTACGCGTTTGGCTTGTAGAGTCAGAGTCATGTAATGTTCTTTGTGCTGTATACTTGTCTTCCATGCTGTCTGCAAAATAAACAAAATGCAAAAGATGAACTGAATCATTGAATAGAGAATGAATGATGCATTGGAATTATAATAGTCTACCTGACCATGGAATATAATAACTAAGGAGATACAATACTGACTGCTTCTCACATGGACAATTATTTGTTGTCAGGGTACTTAAATATTAGCATCACTGTGCAGCCAAATTGCCGCCATGCAAATCACACCATTTTCCATTCAAATCATCCATTTTTTCATAAAAAAAACGTTAGAATCTTTGTTTAGATATTAAGGTGCAATACGCATGGCATCAATTTTGTTCCAATGATGCTAATACGTAAGTAACGTTGTGTGTTCCAGAGCAGCAGTCACCAATTGGTGAGAAATTTTTTATGGCCCACTGAAAAATTGAGATATTATTTACCCTTTTGTGAAGATTCAGTTTAAAAAAAGATGAGCAACAAAAAACATATTATGGATTATACTTTAATAAAAACTTTTAGTTACCACTTTTAGCAAATTTCCTGAGTTTAGCAATTTTTTCAGATTTTCCAACGAAATTTGAAAGTCAACTTAGGTAACCACAGTAAATTGGTGGCAAAACACTTCAGTCTGTTGATTGTCGGATTGTTATTGCTTTTCATGAAATTTATTTTCAGGTGTATGGAAACGTAAATAGACGTAAATATAGCTTTAGTGGTCTGCCATATTTATAAAGTTATCATTGAGTGGTTCATGGAGTGCTGAAGGTTGGCAACTGCTGTTCTAGAGTAGGCACACCAGACAATTTTTGTATCTTCACAGACAATGAAGCAACACAAAATGTCTACCCATAAGCATTGTAAAATTAACCCTTAGACCTCAAGAAGAGCCATTTTAAATTTATTTTCAAACTTGGCACCTCCCCACAATGTAAATAATTTTAGATTCATAACATAAGGACAAAAAAACTATAATAACTTGGAGTATTCTGTTAACAAATTACAAATGAAATCTGTTTAGAAAAGTTTTGTTTATGTATATTCACACATATTTTTTTTTAAAAAAAAAAGTCATAACTCAAGTGCAGGCGGTCAAAAATATTAGAAATGAGTTCTTTCACTTTTCTTTCTTTTTAACCAGACTGAGCCACAGGAATGCGTGACTGGGTACAGCTACCTATAAGTAACTTAAATGTTAAAAAGCTATGAAAAACAAATTAAAGTTCAATATTTTGATAAAATCACCAAAAATAGATCCAAACTAAGGTACTTAGGTACTATTGGAACTATGCCAACCCCAATTTTCTATGTGTCGCACACGGTGAATTGGCAACCATGTGCTTCCTTTTATATAATGTTGTCAATACAGTTGCGATAATATGTAAATACCAAAACAAACATAAAATATACATCAGATAATCTGAATTTTCCCATTTGTATTTCACAGTAACATCAAATAAAATTTTGAAATCACACAAAATAGATCCTTTGCGAATCTAATGTTATTGCCCCAACTTTTAGAAATTTCACAGCCAAGTGCAAAAATTTTATTATTGTGCAAAAACAGTCATATAATAATTTTCCCTTTTTGAATGCATATTGCAGCAGCAATGTCTTATGATTTTATGTAAATGGTTGACAAAAAAAAAAAAAAAAAATGTAAGTACCAAAAAATAAAAATTATCTATTTATTTAATTTAGAATCACTGGAAAAAGATAAAATACTTGGAAGATTTCAATTGATACGCTACTTGTTTGTGGAGATATTTTGAAATCATGCCAAATAGATCCATTAGCATACAGAATTAAAATTAGTATTTTGTACATGAAATATACACAAATTGTATATATATAATTGAATACACAGTTGTAATTGTATATATCCCGAGCTTAAAAATAAATTGAAAAATGAAATACAATACTAACATTAATTGACACAAACAGAACTGAATAACTTTATCAATGCGAAAGCATAATTTGAAAAAAAATTACAATCTTACAACCATCTGCTTCTTCAACATGTATTTGAGCCATCTGTCTGCATTGTCCTCGTTCACTAATGCCTATTCGAATTTGATGTGCAATTACCCTTAACACTGCTTTTGCCAGCCCAATGTGATGACCTTAGTTCGATTTTCTGAAATGCAATTTTACGTACTGAAGCCAATTGACCGCACTTAAAAAGAAGGTAAAAACAAAAATGTATTAAATTACATAACAGCTCTGAATGGGCCTTGTATCCAAATTCCTTTGGGGCCCTTTTTGAGATATGAGCACCATGTTAGTGGGACTGTATTAACATTTGTTGGGGCTCCTGTTGCTTGGTGGCCCTGCATCATTGGTACAACTGATAAAGCGGTAGCTACGTCCCTGACAAAAGCAAACCATAATGACTTCTAGTATTCGGCTAAAAAATTACTAATGGAATCTGTTTTAAGAAAATTATAACAAAGTTAAATCTTAAAAAGCAATCAAAAACAAAATAAGGTTCAATATTTTGATGTATCAGAAAATCTTATTTTTACAATTGTATTTCAATAGTAACATATAATGAAAGGTACTTACGTATTATCACAACCTGTCGGCAAAATTATATAAAACGAAGCACATGATTGCTAATTTAGCGCGTACAACACGTGAAAATGGAATTACCAACTTGGCGAGTATCTTGAACATTCTCAATTGTTGGAATAATATGTAAGTATCAAAAAAAAATTTTAAATTGTCTAAAATGGAGAAAAAAACATTCTTATTAAAAAACCGTCGATCAGTTTCGCCAAATTAGAATGTCGTCAAGTGAGAAAAAAATACTGTGTCAGAATGTACGGAACGGTTTCCAAACATTGAATGCATATCACGGCATTTGGTGACGTCTTTTAATTTGAGGTAAATGGTTGATGGAAAAAACGATGGTATAAAAAGCTAAAAATAAAAATTATATAATGAATTGATTAAATTTAGGATTTCTGGAGAATTCAATCACAACGCTAGTCGTTAGTTCAGATCAGTCGGCCAGTATTATGTTATCGTCAAAACTATGACCTATAAAGAGAAATAAATTAAGTTTAATATTACAGAAAAAACGCGATGTAAAATATAAGCAAATTTGTAAACATCCCGCGATAATACTATCCGAGTGTTGCCAAAACTACAAAACAAAATTTTAGTTGTTAAAAGAATAATCATTAAAAAAATGATTTATTTGAAAAATAATCCTAATTAAGTATCAAAGAACAAAAAAATGGATAAATATTTCAATCGATAATCATAATTATAAAAAAAATATCTAATAATCCCGAAAAACTGTGCCGTAAAGTATAAATTTCTTCATTCAGAGAGAAACATGACATCATATAACGTCATAACACCAAAAAATCACTTAAAAATTAAATTTCAAAAAATTTAGAGTGAATTATGAAATAATAAGTACCCGTCCGGATTCAAGTTCAACGTTATGTCAAAATTTCAGAGGGAATTCTCCAGTAGTTTTGGAGATCAGTGGCTTTGAACAAACACACATTACTTTTTTATTTATATAGATATAAATATATTAGAGTCAATAAATGAAGAAAAACATTAATTAGCATTATATTAAATAAAAAGCATATGTGTTATTGAATTAAATGGTTATTAAATGTATATATGTTGAATGTTTATAAGTTGAAAATAACTGGAAAAGGGTATGTGGCAATTTTAAAAAGAATTGGTGAAACTAATTTTAGAAGTTTACAACTAAAAGAGATTTGATTTATTTAAATACTCCATGAATAAAGAAGTTAATGTAAATGACTCATATTCATTTGAACAAAAAGGGCAAGACTTGTGATAAATAAACTAGTTCTTGTATTTAATAAAGCTCCATAAGTAATTTTATTTAAAGTATATATATGCATCATCTATATTTTTTCTTGATTGTAAGAAAGATTATTTATATTTCCTTGTGAATTTCAGGAAAATGATCCAAAACCTTGATTTAAATGGGTCACTTAAATCGATTCCCGTGGTTCCTAATTTGTACATTTAAATTTCAGCAATATCACTGCCAGAATACATCAAAGAATTATGAAATAATTTTATGCTTTGTATACTTTCAACACATAGAAAATACTCAGGTTTCTTTCTCCCTTCCTTTTTTCCCCTCCAGATTTCTCTCTCCTTTCTCAATCTTCCTCTTTGAAAGTCGAGGGAAGTTTTACAGGGATTTTTTTTGATCAAAAGAGTACATTAATGGAAGCATTTTAGAATTATTGTTGTTAGATTTTTATGTTGAAAAATACTACAGTATTGTGTATTTTGATGTAATTTTATGATAAAATATATACTTAATATTTTAACCTTTTCTAGATTGAGAACATCACACTTTTCCTATAAACTTGGAATCAGAGCTCCTGATCCAACAGTAAGTACTAAATGGATATTACATTATCAATCATTAATAACCCCTGTAATGACTAATATACTATGTATTGAATTTTCTGTATGATTGCACTAAATAGCTTTCTCATTTTTTAAGGACTGTTGCACTTGCTGTGATAAAACTTCAAGAAGAGGTTAGTTATTACAATTATAGCATTATTTTGTTCTTTCATGTACTTTTAAAAACATTTTTTTTTGTGCTAATCATTCTATTTCATTGGGCAAAAAATAAATTTGTCTGCTTAAGTAAATATTTCTCATAAGTCTTATTAATTTTTCTACATTTTTTACAGCATCTAGTCAAGTTGAAGAAGAAGGTGGTCAGAAAGTGATAAGAAATGAAATTGAAGGAGTAATGTACAGTTATGCTTTCTTCCATGTGATGTTCTTTTTAGCATCACTTTACATTATGATGCAATTGACTCATTGGTTCAGGTAATTAATAAATTTTTTAATTATTTTTAAAAGTTTTTCTTTTTGAATCCTGAAATGGAAAAACTAGAATGTCCATTTTGGTAAATATTTTTAGTTGAACATTATTTTTTGCACGTATTCATAATGAGTTTTTAAATAATATTTTTTCAACAAACGATAAATATCTGCTTTTTGTTGTTACTTTCAAATAATTTTGCCATAAATCATTTATAATATTAATTAATTTTATATAAAAGTTAAAAAATTTAGACCTTTTTAAGTAACATATAACATTTTAAAAATTAATTTGTAAATGAGTGATAGTTTTTTGATAGTTTATGCATCATTGAAAGTGATTATTTCACTATTAAAATGATGTGATAACATTTTTTTAAAATTATTCTTCTAAAATTATGATAACTTAGCAAATAAAAAAAAATACACTTTAATAATGGGTTTAGAAAGCTACTTCTATTATAAAAAATTGCTATATTGGGGAAATATATTTGAAGTAATTAAAAAATAATTATGTTTAATGTTTTGAAAAAAGGGTAAAAACAACTTGTTAGCATTTATAAAAAATCATGACAGCAATGTTCAGTTTGTTGTTGAAATTCCCATTGGATAGTCTATATTAGAGAAATTATATAATGAAAATAAAATTTGTTTACTTTTTCTGACTTATTTCAAATTAGAATACTTTTATTTAAACCGCTCTATTACATTCTGTTAGATTATTGTTCTAATGATATTTAATTAATGTTATTTCTCTATATACCATCATTGATTTAATCTAATAGAGTAAAAGGTCAACTTTTTAAAAAAAAATTGTACAATTTGAATTATTTCTATTTTTTATAATTATTTTAATGGTTTTAATTTATTCTAGACCCGAACAAGCAAACTTGATCACTTTCGAACGCAACTGGGCATCTGTCTGGATTAAAATAGCATCTTCATGGGCTTGTATTGCTATCTACTTATTAACCCTTTTCACTCCAGAATTGTGTCCTGGTCGTTTGAATCGTAGTAGATCAGCAAGAAACAAAGATTTAGAAATGAGTAGGGTTCGAAGGAACTCGTCATCAAGTGGATAGATTAGTGTTATTTCGTGATTTTTTTTAAATTGATGGATAGTTCTTTTTTACATTCGCTTAAAAAAATAACTATTTCATCAGCTTTTGTGCTTAATTTTATTTGTTGTGTTTTAATATGTGATTTTTACATCTAAAAATGTAAGGATAAAAATGGATGGTCTTTTAATTATGCAAGATGGAAATTAACTGTTCGATTTTTAAACCATTTTTAATGTTTATCATGCAGTTCTTCAGAGAAAAGGCGTTTTATACTCTAGTATGTTTTTAATAATGCTTGCAGTTTCTTGGAGTATTTGTTTTCTATTGTCTTTAAATACTACCATTTATTTATATGAATTGAAAGATGATGTTTAAAGAGCTTTAAAAAATCCAATTTTTAGCTTTGCAATATTTAAAAATTACTCATTATTTAATCATGAAACATATACTCATTTTTGGAGTTGCATTTAACATGATATTTGTTAATTTAATGTACTTTTAATTTAAATAAATTGTAGAATGCTTAGTCATAATTGCATTAATTAAATATATGTGTTTAAAAATTTATACTGTTTAAGGAATTTTTGAGATTTATCGTTTAGTTTTTAATGTAAATATTCTCCTCATATGGTTTAAAAGATTTTTGAATTTTTTACAATTGTGCTACTTTGCTGTGTGCACAAAATTGTTTTAATCATTAAATTTAGTTGTAACATTGCCTTTTTAGAGGAAAAAAATATTTTTAAATGTTTTTAATCAAATGTATCCAGAGACTTTTTCCTTGAAATTTTTTTGTTTTGTATCTTTTGAGAGTTCCAAAATTATTTGATCTCATTTTTATTGATTTCTATGGTTTTTTTTAAAATCATTTTAATCACAGTATATATAAAACCTACTTATATAATTGATATACGTCACTAATTTTGCCATTATAAATTCATTTCATCAGGATCTTATTTAAGGTAACAGCAGTGATGGATTTAGGTTTGATGGCCCCTGTGGCTTTAGTTAATTTGATGCCCTTTAGGAATAATGGATTCGAATTAAATTTAAGTATTGAATATAGGCATGAATTAAATATATATATATATATTTGTGGTATAACAACTAAACATAGAATTTAGAATAAATTGCTTTTAATTAAGAAATAAATCATATCTATCTAATTTATCATGTAATATATTTGTTTCTTGCTTTCATCCATGCAAAAGTATTAATGACATCCTCATACTTAACTTCTTAAACTAATTGTGCTTAATAATGCAAGTGCATTGAGCCTGTCATGCTTCATGCCTGAATGTAAATAATTTTTCACTCTTTTCAAGGTGAAAAATGATCTTTCTTCAGAACAATTTGTTGCAGGAATACTTAGATAAATATTTAAAGCGGTATCTATATTTGGAATTAATATTATGTGTTATAATTATGAGCAATCAAATGCCACATTTAGATTATTCAAGAAAAATTATGTAAAATCTCAACGTCAATATACTTAATGAAAATTTTTTTAGTACCTATTTGTTAGATATTTCAAATTTTACTACTTACTCAATAAATTATTTAATGTAAAAAATAATTCTATCCTTTTAATAATGACATCTTGAGGTTGTCAAAGCAAGAAAAGAAGCATTAAAATTTGGTGTTATAGTTGATATAAAACAAAATCGATTTAAAACTTTTGCCTCCTCAAAAATTTTGGGGCCCCTAAAAATTTGCTGCCTTAGGCTCGAGTCTCGCTGGCCTAAGCCTAAATCTGTCACTGGATAACAGCTGTGTGTAATAAATATCATTTAGTCATTTACAACATGGTAAAGTTAAAATAATTATTTTGTGATCGATTATTGAGTGAAATACATGCTGGTTTTTTTAACATTAAAAGAATTAATGTGTTCCTTTTTATCTGTTTATGATAATTTCTCTGTTATATTAACCTTTTTTCCCTCCAATGAAAGTATCAGTATTTGCACATGAAACTAGTAATATCAGTATTTTACATATGAACTTGCTACCACTATACTGTTGATTAGCTATTATCATAGTGGTTAAAAAGTCTTTTAGAGCCTGATAAGAAATATAATTTTATTGATATTAAATACCTTTGCAATATTAACATTAAAAATTTGAAATAATAATGAATGTTATATATATATCAAAATAGGAATTTAGATTTCTATGAAGATTAATTTAGTAAGTATTTGTGGATCTTAAAAAATGTTTATTAATTTAAGGATCCATATAAAGAATATTTATTTCGCAGTTTGTTATTAGGAAATTAAAAACGTTCTCTCATAAAAAAATAAGTATAAAGCTGTGTTAAAATTTTTATCTTTTTAAAAAATTGTATTTTTGAAAACCTTAAAACTCACTGATGCTTGTGTTATTTATGTGTTCAATCTTTGCCTTGAGTTATTCTTATTTATTTGTTAAGTAAAACAAGTTACTAGCAAGAATAAGAATCCAAGATTCTACAATTATGTATATTATTAGATGGCATTTGTAGCTGTGTGGAGAAAATAACTTCAAACTGTATTAAGAATTAAAATGTTAATTGATGTACAATTCAGAAAATATATATGCATATTCATATCAAATAAGTTAATACTCATATATAAATTGTAATTGTAGCTATCAGTTATAAATTAGTACTATGCTGTTCAAACTGATAATTTATAGTCTTTTGTACAGAATATATTAGAAAGATATTTAATACTAATTTTTTTCATGTGCTCTTTTATCGGATGTTTTGTATTTAGAGTAGATGGTGTCATATTTTTACCCTACTATCAAAATTTTTTAATAAATGCTTTTTATAGGACTTTTTAAAATTATCTTTATAAAATGTTCTTAATAAAATGTCCATAAACATTTCTTAATCTTTTTCTACTGTATAATCATTTTTGTATCAAATAAATAATTGTTCTTATTAAAATTTTATAAACATATGCCAATTTCCGATTTTATACAACTTAGGAAAATGTTTTGAGCTCTAATAATTAGCATTTTAATTTCCAATGAAAGCCTTTGTTAATTTATGCAGTATTTGTGTTCTGATTGTTTTAAAACTTTTTTTTTTTTTTTTTTATGTCATTTTGGAAAAATATTTGGGACGAATATTCATTTGGAGAATTATGAAGCAATAATAGCTATGAAGGATATTCTGGCATCCTTCAATTATCTTCAGTTTTTTTTTAAAGGCAGACCATTGCTTCCATTTGCTTGTATATATGTATTTCAAATACTAACCAAAGATTAAGAGTAATAAAATTGTACTGATGTAGTGTTACATATTTTATGTATTTTCTCAGGTGCTAACCTTTACCTCTTATTCAAAGACTTAGAAATAAAATGAGCTTGAATAAATTTATTTTGAGCTAGATTATAATAAGTGTACTTTACTATTGCATTTAAAAATATGGTTGAAAAGGAGCTTGTAAATGCAAAAGGATTTGATTTTTGAAAATTTCTGCTAATACAGTTCTTTAGTTTGCTTGGTATCCATTTCTCTCAAAATGTCAGAATAATGCAGTTCACTCTATTGTATTTATAAAATGTAATCAAGCATTATTATCTGTGTCTTTTATACTTTTTTGTTTATAGCAGCATACATGACATTTAATTTAATTGTTGAAACATTTTTAATTAAAAGTAATAGACTATATGAAAAAATGTTTTCAATAATTATTTTGAGCTTCTTGCACAAATTGTACAATTTCTAATGTTTGTCATAGTGATTGAATATGTATTTTATATACTATGTTTCTTATTTTGTTTGTTTGTATTATATTGTTTTGATATTACTCTTTTATTGAATACTAAAGCTGCATTCGCATATAATATTTTAAAAGGCTAATAATTTTTTTATAAAATAGAGTAGATAATTTATGTATAATATATTTATAAATGATGCATTTAAACATATGTGGGTATATTATGAAAAAAAATATATTCATATTTTTCTTGAACTATACATAGTAACAAACTTAAAGAATGTTGCTTGATTTTACGATTTTTTGAAATATTGAATATATATCAACAGTGAAAATATGAATAAAAGTTTTTTCTTGATTTCAAATAGTTTTTATTATTTCTAACATGTATAATTTACTATTATATAAGAATTGCTTGAAACTTTGTTTAATGTTTTAGTAAATTTCATGCATGTATAATTGAGTCAGCATTTGCAAATCTTTTACAAAATCTCTATAATCTAAGTTGTATTATACAGATACTATGCTTCAATTATGAAATGATTAATGCTATACAGTAGTTAATATGATCTATGTCAAACAAAATTTCTGAATACTATATTTGAATGAAAGAGTATTACGTTTGAAGAATTGAGCGGCATTTTAGTTTGAGTTAGTTAACACAACTTACATTATTGGGCTAAATTTTCTACACACAGAATTTTTGTCTCTTACTAATCTTAACATGGTTCTAGCTCGTTTCTCTGAATATTTTCTTATAAATGAGTTATGATCCACAATAAGTCTACTTTCTCTTCTTCCACCAGCTATCCTTGAATGGCCCATCACAATGTATTCTTTCCCAATTCGAAGCCTTGGGCAGTGACAGTTATCCAGTGTCCACACATATTCTCGAGACATAATAGGAACTTTGTTTTTGTAAGAACGCACAATTTCTAGTTCAAAACGATTTCCTTGTTGTTGTTTTTCAATTGCCAAAACTATTGCTCGTAAAACTGGAAAAAAAAGTTGTTTATGGCAGTATAAAAAAGTATTGTATAGTTAAAAGTAACAAAAGGCTTGCAATTTTTTTTTACTATCATAAGAATAATGTAATAAAAGTAATTTTAAGATGCTTTATAATTTTTTAAAGTGAAATTATTTTTATTCAGCCTTTCATCCCTTCAGTGGGTCGATAAATGAGTTCCAAGCTTGCTGGGGAACTAAATACTGGGAGGGGGGTCTCGTGTCTGGCTGACCACCTGACCAGAACATCTGCTCAAGCACCTCAGTGCTCAAGGTCAGTGGCATAACAGAGAATATTAGAGCCTCTCTGCAAACTAATTGCTTTGGGCCCCAAGCTCAAATACGTACTCTGCGTCAGTCAAGCTTTGGACCCCCCACAATGCAAGGGTGTATGTTACACAACTGCTCAAGGTCATAAAATCAGAGATGGACACAGTAGACCTTGGGGCTGTTGCACCACTAAGTTTAGTTTTATATTTTTATATTTCATTTTTAGTAAACAACGGAAAATCATAAATGTTGATTATGTTTTATTTTTATGAAAATAAATTATTTTAAAAAGAGTAACAAAAACTATTTCTGGATAGAAAAAATCAGATTTGACTTAAAATCTTACTTGATATATGCTGAATAAAAGGGGAATAAAAATAAATGTAAGAATTTACATATACATCTACACAGGTTATAAAAAGTTTAAGAGATATTCATGGAATTTATTAATTAAATGTGGAGAAGAATGAGTGATCTAAGGTAAATTTTATTTTGTAATTGACTTAAGTTCTTATAATATTTAATGTACTATAAAAATATTTTTATCATATTATAGGACTTTGGCCAAACCTTACTATAAATATATATCTTTTTTTATTTTTAGAAATTAAAATTCTTAAAAAGTAATACATTTTTTTTATTACAGTTTTTAATTTTTTGTTAGTGCTGAAGATGATATCACACAAACAACCAGTTTTACATGTGACCTACATTATTATAATGAAAGAGAATGGTATGGAATTTGAATGGAATGAGATATATTAGTATGAAAATTTGAAATTTTTTATTTACATTTAAAGTTAGGTAATTTTATTTATTTGTAGGTGGGGCAAGGTAAATGTATATTTTTTTTACAAGAAATATGTAAGAGTTGTTCATTATGTGTCATTGCAAAAAGCTCCAAAATGTTTTTAAGTGTTTGAAATACGAAAGAAAATGGCAATTTTTTCGTAAATTCAAAATATTTACCTAAAATATGTTTAACATAGAATTTTATACTCACCAAAATCACTAAGACAAAAGTTTTTAACTTGATTCTTTACCCTTGAACACTGAGGACATTCTCCTAAAATGACGAGAAATATTTTAAAACAAATTATTAAAGTTGTATTTATTATATTACTCAAATACAATAGCACTATTTTAAATAAGTTTTTTATAACTTCATTTCAAAGGGTATGCATTTTTCTATAAAAAAAAAAATGAAATAACATTTATATCTTTGAATTAGTTGCTCACAATATATTTTACCATTTATCTGTAGGTAATGTAATGAATATACTGAGACCTTCTCGATGGTGTGAATTCAAGGGGAGTTGTCCATATCGTTTTAAATTTATAAGGGAGTTAGACGAGGAGATGCATTGTCATGTCTTTCTGTTTAACATAGCTCTAGAAAGGGTGATCACAAGGATGCTGGCATAAATACTACAGGTACTATATTTAGTAAATCAAAAAATATTTTCGCAAGATCTAGGTGAAAGCTATCTGGCACTAAATAGATCTAGAAAAATGAACCTAAGAATGAATATGGAGAAGAAAAATATATGTATTGAGGTAGGTTGGAAACCATACCTGATAGGTTTGAAATAGATTTCTTTAAATTTGAATCTGTAAAAAACTTTACCTATCTAGGATCAGAAATTAATTACATGAATCCTAAAATTAGAAAGAGAATTATTGCAGCTAATCGCTTCTTTCTCTTAAGATCATTACTGAAGTCTCACTTAATAAAAAAATAAAAAAACCCTGTTGTTTAAAATACTGATTAAATCAGTTTTAACTAATGCCCCAGAGATATGGACCTTTGACAAAAAAAGAAGAGAAGACCTTAGCGACTTTTGAAAGGAAGGTCATGCGAACCATTTTTGGTGCTGCTCTCGAAAATAACAGTTGGAGAAAAAGATGTAATTTTGAAATACGCTGCTGGCCACCGTAAATACAACACCAAGAAAGACATGAGATAGCACAACAAAATTTATTTTGTAGATAACATGTTGACCAAGTATCAAATGATTAAATTTATAGACTTCTGTGAAGTGTGGTTCCTGCCAGAATCAGTAGCCAGAGTAGCCGCCATTGTTGGAGATCACCGCTGCCACACTCCTCGGCATTGATTCAAAGAGACTTTGGATGTGTTCTTGGGGTACAGAAGACCAAACAGCTTCCACACGTTGCCAAAGTTGATCTGGTGTGGCAGCTGGGGTGTAATCTGGGTCAATCGTTGAGTAACCATGGACCACATGTTTTCTATCGGCGAAAGATCCGGAGAGCGAGCCGGCCAGGGAAGCAATTCAATCTGGTGATTGACGAAGAACCTTTGGACAATGCGTGCCACGTGTGGTCGCGCATTATCTTGTTGAAATATGGCTGTGGCCAAGCCCTGAAGGTAAGGAAGGACAACTGGCTCCAACACTCGGAGATGTAGCGTTGGCTGTTTAAGTACCGGCAATGGGTACTAGAGGAGTGAGAGAGTGATATCCAATACCGCGACCCATACCATAATACCCGGTACAGGACCAGTGTGGTGGTGCATAACGCAGCTGTTCAGCATCCTCTCTCCACGGTGTCTCCAGACTCGAATCCGACCATCGTGGTGTTGCAGACAGATGCGTGACTCGTCAGTAAAGACAACTTCATTCCATTCTGCCGCTCACATCCTTCTTTCATCGCACCATTGGCGGCGGAGACGTCTGTGGTTCTGCGTCAAGGGTAGACCAAGCAATGGACGTCTTGCGGACAGACCACTCTGCTGTAAACGGCGTCGAATGGTACGCGCAGACACTGAATGATGCGTTACACACTGAATGTGCTGTGCTATGGTTCGTGATGTGACAGCGATTCGTCACTGCCATGCGCACAATTTGCCTGTCCTCACGTGAAGTGGTGCACTGAGGTGGATGCGATCGACCACGTCGGTCCGTCGTACCCTCCTGCATCCACCGGTCACATATCCGCATTTCAGTTGTTTGGTTTCGTCCAACACGACTACCGATTTCCCTGAAAGATAATCCACAATCTCGGTAGGCCACTATCCTTCCTCTGTCGAACTCGGATACTTGATCAAAAGCTGATCGCTGTTTTCTACGAGATATAACTGATCGTTTTTTGAAAAAATCCACAAGAAAACACAATTGCCGAACTTGAAATCTCCAAGTCTTAAATAGCGCTTTGAGGTGGCGCCACAGGCGTGCGTGATGTGTGTCTGCGCTGAAATTCTAATCATTTGCATATCTCACCTCCGCTAATGTATGTTGTAAATTTCATGTTATTTGCGTGCTTCCTTCAGGGTGTTGCATTTACGGTGGCCAGCAGTGTATATAAGATTTTTAATAATGATGATATTATTAAATCCATAAAACTAAGAGAGGGCAGGGCATCAGTTATGAGATGGGCCGGGCGTATAGTAAGAATGAGTCCAGAACGAACAGCTTTTAAAATTTTTAATGCCTCCCTCAAATAAAAGACCAAAGAGAAGGTCCGAAAGGAGATGGAAATACTGTGTGAATGACGACTTTGCCATTCTAAAAGTGAAGAACTGGAGATCAATTTCTGGGAGAAGGGCAGAATGGGAAAAATTTCTGAGGAAGGCTCAAGTCCATAAAGGGCTGTACAAATATAATTTTTTTTTTGCACTTACCTTACCTTTTTGAAATTCTATAACGAACAACTGCACAAAAAATATTCTTAGTCAGAAATTACACACTATTTAGTCAACAGCTAAAAATACTATTAGTGAATTATTACGCACCAGTTACATAATTAGAAATTTTAAAATGCTGACTTATAGATATTTTAGAAAATTTTTTTGATTCCTGACTCGAAAGATTTTTTTTTCATGCAGAGGAGAAAATATTGCGTCACACACACATTTACACCCTGCTGCATAAGATATGTTTTCAATTTCCAAACAATGTAAAGCATTGTAAAATGTAACAGTTTTGGTAGGATTTTCATTATCAAAACCTGCATTACAGAATCGCCATTCATTCGCTCCGATAAATGAACAATTTCCTCAACTTGCAGGTGCACAGATAGAGACAATCCGTCATCAAATGTGATATATATGTGAATATCCCCTGCGTTGTGGAGTGGGATGAGATAAGAAAGAAATTTCCTGTCCTATTCAAAACTTACACGACAGATTACACTTGTGATTCATCTGCACCAGTAAAATCTAATAATAGTCTGTACCCTTTCCCGTCAAAATTTGCTGCGAACGAGAAAAGTCTTTCTGTCCCGGACAAAATACGTCATTTGAAAAAAAAAAATTCTAATAAAAGTTTCTACATTTTTTCCCCCTCTGTTGAAATAATTAGCGGTTTTTTTCGTTAAATAAGGTCCCCCCCCCCTTCATTTTAATCAGGGAAAGAGAAAAACTCGTCAAACAGGGGTTCGATAAATCGGGGTCTGACTGGGGGAAGCGAAATTGGGGCCCAGCGAAGCTAAACTCACACAGATTTAGAGCTCCAGGACCCCCCCCCCTACCCAAAAAATCCCAACACCAAGAAAAAGTTACTGCAAACTAATGAAACTTCGGTGATACATTTGATTAAGTTTTTTTTTTTTAAGTACCGTAAAATCCGGCGAATAACGCGCACTTTGAACACAAAAAATAAGTTCGAAATTTATGGGTGTGCGTTATACGCCTGGTACAAAAATGAGAGCTTTATAAATAAAAACAAATGAGCATTGAAAAAATTAGACTTATACATATATTGAAATACCGTTTGTTCAAAAGAAATGAGCTTTAAAGGTCGTGATTCTAAAAAAAAACACTATTTTTTCGAAAGTCTGAGATAAAACTTCGAATAAATGACTTCAAAACATAAGAATATTGCGCACGGGTATTTCAGGTTTCTTCATAAAAAAGGGGGTGCGCGTTATATAGCGAATATACCTAAAAATTAAAAATTGCAGCTCAAAAGTATAGGTGCGCGTTATACGCCAGATTTTACGCTAATTAAAAGTTACAAGATTACAGGTTAATGTAAGTGCTAGAATAATCATTTCAAATGTGGAGCGATGATACATTAATAACCGGAGTAACCTCCAGAATTTTGAATACAAGCATGCAATGTGCCGTACACAGTTGCTGGATATCAATTCATGGGATGAAATAACATGGAATGTGAATAACGCAGTTGTTGCCGTTCAATGATGTCCAATTCGTACTTGATTGGAGAAAGATCTGGTAATCTAGCAGGTCAAAACAAAACATTAACACTCTGTAGAACATGTTGGGTTACAAAAGTAGCGTGAAGGGGCAGATTATCCTGCCCCCCCTCCCCTCGAATACTGCCAGTAAATGACAGCACAACAGTTTGAAACACCAGATTGATGAACAAGTTTGCAGTCAGGGAGCGTGGAATAACCACAAGAGTAGAAAATTTCTCCCCAAACTATAACTTCAGGTACATGTCCAGTGTTTCTAGGCCGCAGAATGGTTGTTTGCAGGTGGTGACCTGGCCTTCAAATCCTTTTATGGTCATTACTAGCACCAAAACAGAAACAGCTCTCGTCGGAGAATACAGCACATCTCCACCCCGCCCTTGAATGATCTCTAGTGTGACATCACTGAAGTCGTGGATATCAGTGATTTGGAGCCAGTGGCGTAAACGCCTCGCGAAAAAGGGGAGGTTTTACGGGGGCCCCAAACCTGAATTTGTAGGGGCCCCTAACATTCTGCTTTACGCCACTGTTTGTAACTGATGGTATGAATGGTACAGAGCATCTAGCTGTATCATTCATAATTCCTTCTGGCTTCTAAAACAATCGATTCGATAGAGTTCACTGACTCACTCTGGTGTCAACAAAAGTTAAAATTTCTGCTGTAGATGCACTACGATGCTCCACAACCTTGCTGCAAAATACGATGGTCTACTCTGTGTGTGGTTAGAACCCAGTTTTCTTGAGATAGTGGCTTCCCGAGACCATTGCTGTCAACAATCAGGAGCGGTGGATACATTTCTAAGTCCTTCCGGAATACCGTGGAAACAAAATCCACCCTTTCTTAGCCCTATTTACGAACTCGTTTAAACTCAGATAGCTGTTGATAATGATTTCTTTGTCTTCTTAAATGCATTCTTCACTAACATGAACTCACTAACTAACGTGAAATCTCAATGGTAAATAACGCTTACGAGCTTCGCAAAGCGTATTTAAATTACACTGATTTACATGTTCAAAGAGGCGTTACTAGCGCCATATGCGCAAGGCTCAAAATTTAAGTTAAAGTCATCTTTCCCATGTTTAAACACGCCTACTAAATTTCTTTTATCTAGTGGAGCTCCTTCTTGGTGTTGTGATTTTTAATTCTATCCATGTATATTATACTTTTTTATATTTACATGAATTCCAGTGGCTGAATGGTAGTGCATCGCGCTTTCACACCTCAAGTCCAAGGTTCAAATCCTTTCATTCAGTGCTGGTTTATCCATTGGATGCTTGTGGCGGGCGTCCAGGGGCCCGGATGTGGTCAGAAGGTCCCGTATAAGCTGGGAAACTATGTTTGCTAGTTATAAATTTCGACTCACCAGTGCTAATGAAACCGTAGTGCTTCTGCGCCCAGGGCCCGTAATAAGCTTAAATCGGCACTACTTTCATCCCTTCAGTGGCTCGATAGATGAGTACCAAGCTTGCTTGGGAACTTAACACTGGGGGTTTCACGCCAGACTGACCACCTGGCCGGAACATCTGCTCTTGGACTTCAGGTTTCAAGGTCACGTATACTGAGTTGGGCACAGTAGGTCTTGGCTCTCATGGGCTATTGCGCCACTGAGTAAATTGCTATTTGAAATGTATGCCTGCTACGCTTTGCGAGTAAATTTCACTCTTCTTAGCTTTTCGTTCATTTTTAGCATTTAAAAAAAAAAAATTAATAGACAATTATAAAGAAAAAAGAAAGACGGAAATAACGATCTTTTATAGTAGACATAATTATTTTTTAATAATATATAAAGGCAGAAGTGTGAAGAGCCACAATTATTGATGCAAAGAGCCACATACAGCTCGCGAGTCGTAATTTGCCAACCCTTGCATTGGGCGAATGGAATATGGTCATCTCGTTCGTTTGATTGAAATCCGTACAGCACCTTAAGGATTATCTCGGAAGAATAATAACTACACTAAATCCCTTCCCAGGAGCCTGTGTCAGCTGCGACAGGCATTAAGCTTTCCATTGTGAGCTGCAATGGGGATTAGAATGTGTGATGTTTACCGTACCTGATCATTTGTCGGGCAACTTAATCTTATTATTGGAAAATCCCGATGTCAATCACACATTATTAAATTGAAAATTCTGAAATTCCTTTAAAATATTTCAACTTATAATTTCTGCCAAATAATGGACGTTTAAAAAAGTGTTATTACTTAATATATATTTATCAGGATTATTAAATGAAATACAGTCGGACCCCGGTTTAACGAATCCCTGTTTAACAAATTATTTTCCTTCCCCGATTAAAACGAAAGCAACCCCCCCATTTTAACGAATAATAAACCCCGAATTAACGAATTATTTCAACAGCTGAAGATTTTTTAGTTTGTGTTAGAAAAAAAATTGGGTTTTCTTTTCCAATATCCTTTTTGTCCTGAACAGAAAAAAGACTTTTCTTAGGAGTGACAAGTTTCAACGGCCATGATTGCAGAGTGTTTTTGACTTAACCGGTGCAGATGAGTCATGAGTGGAACTTATCGTGTGAGTTTTGAACAGGACAGGAAACTCCTTTCTTTTCTCATTCCACTTCCCAACGGAGAGGAATATTTTAAGATTTTAACGATCATGCTGCATTTGATGACGGACTGCCTATTTGTGCTACTCAAGTTCAAGAAACTGATGATTTGTCGGAACCAATGAATAGCGATTCTGATGTAGAAATTGATAATGAAACTTATCAAAACTGTTAGAATTTCTAATGCTTTACATTATTTGGAAACTGGGAAAACATATCTTATGCAGAGCAGGGTGTAAATGATATACAGTATTTTCTTCTCTGCATACAGTCCAAAAAAGAACTCTTTAGAATCAGGAACAAAAAAGTTTTTAAAACATCTATCAATCAGTATTTTAAAATTCCCAATTAACTGGCGCGTAATAATTTACGAAGAGTATTTTTAGCAGCTGAATAAAAAGTGTGAAATTTCTATCTATGGATATTTTTGGCGTAATTGCTTACTGTTGAATTTCCAAAAATAAATGTAAAAAAATTGTATTTTGTTTGGACCCCGATATTACGAATAACCCTGGTTTAACGAACAAAATGTTCGGTCCCGATGAATTTGTTCAATTGGCGTTCGACTGTATATTACCTTAAATAAATGTAATATACAGTCGACTGACATTAAATAAATGAAGAACGATTGACTGTACATTAAATAATGTATGACTGTACATTAAATAAATGTAGAACGATTATATGACTTTTTATCAAAAAGCTTATTATATGACTTAGAGATTATTATATAAAGGGCTTCCTTAATTAAAATTTTATTTTAATCATGTCATACTCTATAGTAACTAGGGAGCTATTGGCGAAGAACTTCATAATTTTAAACCGTGGTAAAGTGACAAGGATGACATCCTCTCAAAATTTTTACACCGTGCCAACGTCAGTTGAGTGACTTTTTATTAACTTCGCACTAAAAAGCAATACGAGGGCTATTGACGCGGACTTCAAAATTTTGAACCATTGTCAAATGCTGAGGATGACACCTGAGCACAAGCACCCTCTCTTCAAATTCCCGCACCATGCCAACCTGAGAACTTTAAGCCACAACAGTTTTAACATGCATGCGTCACTTTACACCAACGTTGTCAAATTCAAAGGCTAACTTGGGCCAAACAAATAGGGTTTAACTTTATATAGGTGGGTCTAAAAAAACACCAATATTTATAAACACGTAAGTTTATTTGGAACAGCACATTATAAGAAACATAAATAAAACAACAAGGAAAATTTAATGCTTACGTCCTGACACTTCACATTTCTTCTCTGCTACTATCTTTCCTATTGAGGAAGATTTTTATTATTTTTTTATACATTATGCCGATGTATTGGCCAGGCCGCAGCAATGTTCTCTGTGGGCCGCATGGCAGTTTGACACCCCTGCCCCACACGATAGACCTTCAATGGCTTTAGGCTTCGAGCCCGCTATTTGACAATGCCTGCCACGAGTTCGCAACCTTTTAATGTCCTTGAATTTAGATAAGTCGTTTTGAAAGTTTATACCAAAAATTAATAAATAAAATACTAATTGTATTTTGACTTTTGGAGGCTTGCATCTCTCTATCGCTAAGTATTCCATTTACTCTTGCGATTTAAATACACACAAATTAAGTAATATTAATTATTTAACATTTTGATTAAAAGTAAACTTTATAAAGTTTGGAAGAATTTTTCAAATACTCTATTTGCGATTAATTTATTTTTCTTGTTTTCAATAATATTGACAACTTTCTTATAAGTCAGAAATCACATCCTGTCCACGAAGAAATAACGTTCACAAAGACGATAATAATATCAGATTAAAAAATTGGATTCTCTTTCTCAATAAATATTATATTCAAAATGTTAGAATCCTGATTTTTTCCGAAAAATAAGACGTTAGATAATTAATTTTAGATATCAGGTTTCTACAACCGGATTTCTGATACGAAAAATATTTGCTAATTGGATGTTATGCAAGCAATTGGATTACGTAGGCGGTGATAAGCGCAGACGATATTGCATGAACGAATATTTTATTTATTACACTGAATTTGCAATCAAAAATGTTGGAAATTTTTTGCTCTTAATGTTCTCGTTGCAAACCAATTGGAACACCCAATAAATGAAGTTAATTACATAGAGTAGGAATGTGTGAAGTAAAAATAAAAATTAAATTTAAATTTAAATTAAATGTTTGGCAATATTCTAGTTTTTTACGTTCATGCATAAAACACACTTCCTAGTTTTTAATTGCATTTATTAAAACCCAAACCATTGCTGAACATCTCACTTGAAAATAAACTCTGTGTATACTAATTAATTCTAAAAAAATTTAAAATGATTCCTGTTTCGAAATACTTTGAAGTAATCACTCTGTACATATATTCTATGAACTAACTATTTCCGTGAACAAGCAGTTTAGCATAATTTAAAACTTTTTCTCATAAGAGAATTTTTAAATTTTTATTTAATAATGAAATTTTTTTCCACCGTTTGGCTTAATTTAAAAAATTGTGATTTATATCACTGTTATTATTATCAGCTGTTGATGATTTTCTTCAAACAAATTCTATTGTCAGACCTTGCACCAAATTAATTTCTCGAAGTTGAATTTTTTAAAATCTTGCTTATTTTAATTAAATAAATGATTTACGAACTGAAACATAATTTAGAACGAAATTTTTAATCACTTTTATTGATTAATTTAGCAGGTGCTTAAACATTCCACGTCTGCATGTAGTATGTATGTATATTATTTTTAAATAACAGCACTTTTCCGCCTGGGAATAATTTAAATTATTTTTCTCTGGACATTTTTTTCAGCATTTAATTTATGAAAACATTGTCAAATAATATTATAATTGTGTGGCTAAGGTAACTTAATTGAAAAACAATAATGATGTGATTAATAGCAGTCAAAGTTTATATATGCAGTGAACCACAAAAGTGTTCGTACACCTGCAATTTCCTATAAAATTTCATGTTTTCGTCTAATTAAAATTAATGTATCAGAATTGTAATTTTTTTATATCTTCAACTTATTCTTAATGAAATAACTTAATCAAGTTTTAAAACATAATATAACTATCATTTTGAAAAATTAAAAATCAAAAAACTACTAAAAAATTACGCCACAAAAGTCTTTGTACATTTCAAAAAATTATCAACATAGCTTTAAATATTGTACGTGTTCCTTAATTTTTTATTTAGTATAGGATACCTTTTATCATTTATAACAACTTTTGAACATCTTGGTAAAGATTTAATCAGTTTTTTTTGTAATTCAGCATCGATATTCCTCAATTCTTCTGTAATCATTGTTTTTACTTCATATTTTGCTTTTATGTCCCATATTTTCTTTTTTTAAAATCAAATTATCACCAAATATGTTCTACTAATCTTAAATAAGGTGGTTTAGGTGGTATTTTTAGAATTTGGGGACATTTATAGGGACACCAGTGGTGTATATTGAGAGCAGTACGCTTGACGTCATTACCGTCTTAAAAAAACGAAGTCGTCTCCAGTACCCAAATTTTGGGTGGATAATTTTAAATTGCTCTCTTTAAAATAGAACAAACATTTTTGTGGCGTAATTTTTTAGTAGTTTTTTTATTTTTATTTTTTAAAATAGTTATATTATGTTTTAAAAGTTGATTACGTTATTCCATTAAGAATAAGTTGAAGATATAAAAATTACAATTCTGGTATATTAATTTTAATTAGTCGAAAACATGAAATTTTATAGGAAATTGCAGGTGTACGAACACTTTTGTGGTCCACTGCATGTATTCCACGAATGCCTTCTATTCTAATAATCACTCAAATTATCGAAAACGTCTCCAGATGAATAATAATACCTCAAAAATATGCAAACAAAATACGCAGAAAATTGAACCACTGTCGATTATGCATTGCAGTTCTTTTTCTCCAACTGAACAAACATAAGTTTAGAATAATTTCAAAAGATGCGTACTCAAGCAACATAATTTTAACAACAGAGGATTTTATATAGGTGAATAAATTAAGTAATCAGATAAATTAAAGTTACAGGAATTATTCCATTAAAGCAGACGATAATCATAAGGAAGAGAATTTTCCACCAAAAAATATCTAAATAATGTATAATTTAAATAATCAGTTAAGAGAGAGGATTGGTTTCAAAATATAAAGAAAAGAAACTTAAATAACACTAAATATTTTACAATATAAAAACAAATGGAATTCAAAATACTTAAAAATCTTACCATGATTAGATTTCCGTTTTCTTTTGGCACGCTTGTTTTCTGCGTCTAAAAATATAGAACATTCCAAGAATTAAAGAAAATAAAATGTGCAATTCAATGTTATTATAGAATAAAATTATACGGTATGTCTTTACGAAACTCATTTTACGAATTATCATCTCCCTCAGATCTGACAACTGCGTTAAATTTTCTTCTAATTAATGAACTTTGAACTTCACAAAAATTTGTTGGTGATATATACGAGATGTGAGAGAGTTTAATTACTTTCGCGAAGAGTGAAAAGAAACATAACTTAAAAAAAAAACTATTGCGCAAAACTTTACAGTTTAAAACAAAAAAGATGCAAGATTCGAAGAAGTAAAAGAAATTTTCCCCCAAAACGCATAATTTGTATTCAATTTGTACCAAAATATTAATTGCTTAAAAATAATAAATATTATTTTTAAATATGAATGATATTTATTACTTTTTAAAAAGTAATAAATATTATTTATATTTGAAAATAACATTTTTTAAAATTCGATGAAGTTATTCATAACCAAGGACAAATTAAAACATTTTTTTTTTCAATTTTAAATCTATTTACAATCTTAACTTTTTTGTTCCATTTACAAAAATACATAAACTTATTTTTTCTAATATACTTAGCTTTGCTTAAGTAATATCAGTTGCACTATTAGATAATAAATGCAATGTAGAAGTTAAAAAAATATTTTAAACGTTTTAAAATTTTATTTTACATTTATAATTATTTTATTGTTTTCCAATGAGGCTGCGGTTTGGTATCTTTACCATTGCAGACCTAATACATTTCCCAGGAGCTGGTATCACTTTTTAGTGCGGCACCCTATAGGCGATAGCAATTGCCACAAGTAATTTTGATACCCAGTTTCCTCCCCAGAGGGCGGCACCTGAACTCTGACGATATGCGAACTTGTTCAAGGAATTTAATTTTGCCGAGAGCACCCTACAGACACTCAAGAGATCTTTTACATGCCGCATAATCATACGACATGGACGCTGTCGATTTTCTATATCATGAAAACCCATAAACTTGGGCCGGGGTCGAACCCGCAACCTAAGGTGCAGAAGGCCATCGACAAACCAACTACGCCACCCAGCCGGCTTTTTAAAATTATACAGAGAGAGAGAGATTAGGTATATATATTCTTACATAGATTAATTATTCAAATTAGTTATTCTTAAGCTGAATGTTTAATAACTGTAGTCTTTCTACAAATGAAATTTCTATAAGAGTATGGTATCAAATGTTCGTCATTTGAATTAATTAAATTTAGAAAGCAATATATTATAATCAAAACCATTTATAATTTAAAATATAAATATTTTCAGCTACATTTTTATATCAGTTTCACATTCTTTACAACCCACACTCCAATGGAATACACAAAGATGGTGGGATTCGGGGTTCCCCCCATAGATCAGCAAATTTTAAAATTTTAGTATAAATATTACTTTTCGGCGCTTTCGTATGTATTTCTTTTAAAGTGGAAGCCCTTCTTTAAAGTAGATTGTGTCCACCATAGCTTCATCTTTCCACACACTGTTTTCTTTTTTAACATTTTATTTTTATATCTCAGATTAAATTATTTCAAAATATTCACAAAAATAACATAATAATTGTCTTTTGAAGATTCGATAATTGGAAAGTTAAGATGCTTCTAAATGTTCCATATGAAATTTGTTACTGACCACACACAAACACAAGGATCTTTTTTCATGTAATGTAACATTAAAGCTATTATCCCCTGAACGGGTATGTCCGAGCACCTTACGGGCTGTCGAAAGCTGACCACAAACGGTTTACCCGTACGCTGTACGAGCACTGATATTTTCTTCTTTCTATCTCTGATTTGCACATATTTTTAATTCTTATAGTGAGATTATTGGTGCTAGTGCTTTTTTAAGAGATGCAATTCATCCATGATACTGAAATATTTCTCATCGGGGATTTTCTTTGTGGGGTAGATAGGTATTTTTAATTGAAGGCAGGAATTTAGATTCTTGAAAATATTTGATAAAGAACAGGAGTTGGCAAGGATGTGCAATTTGTTGCTTGAGAAGTAATGAAAATGGAATGGTAATCCAAAAAAGCCTTTAGTATCTCTGTTCCCATTGCAATGTAAGACTTAGTATTATGAAATGCTTCAAATTGTCTGAGCATATAGCACATCACTCAATAAGTCCCGGGCCTAACATATAGATGGCGCTATCTTCTAACTTTTCTAAGCCTAACCTAGTAGTACTAACTTTCAAACGGCCCGTGTCAAAATTTTGAGAGAATGTCTTGCTTAGTTATAAAGTTATGGAGGTTTTTTGTGGCAACAGTGACAACTGTTGAAAAAGAATTTTGTGTGCTAATCAAACATTGCTTTCTGATGAGGAAAAACACTGTTCAAGCAAAACAATGGCTGGGTAAATGTTATCTGGACTCTGCTTTATCGCAAACAACTGTTAAAAGACGGTATGCTGACTTAAAACGAAGACAGACACATACGACGTTGAACATTCAGGTCACCCAAATTCTGCAGTTGTTCCAGAAATCATCAAAAAAGTGCATGAAATCGTTTTAGTCTATCATAAATTGAAAATGCGTGAGATAGCAGAAAATTTAAAAATATCAGAAGGCAGAGCATTTGCTATTTTGCACAATCAGTTGCCAATGAGAAAGCTGTGTTCTAAGTGGGTGCCGCGTTTTCTCACTGTTGATCAAAAACAAGAACGCATCGACGATTCAGAGCGTTGTTTGGAGCTATTTAAGCAAAATAAACAGGATTTTTTTATGTAGATATGTGACAGTGGATGAAACATGGATACATTACTATATGTCTGAATGAAAAAGATCGTCAGCTGAGTGGACAGAAGCCAGTGAAAGGCATCTAAAGCGACCAAAAACTCAAACGTCAGCTAGCAAGGTTATGGCATCCGTATTTTGGGACGCTCATTTTATTTTATTTTTTGACTACCTTGAGAAAGGCCAAACAATTAATAGTGAATATTACATGGCATTATTGGATCAAATGAATGAAAAAAAAAAACCGTCCTCAAATGCAAAAGAAAAAGTACTGTTTCACAAAGACACAAGTCCGTGACACAAGTCCATGAAAACGATAGTCAAATTGATCGAATTGCACTTCGAATTACTTTCCCACCCACCGTACAGTCCAGATCTGGCCCTCAGAGACTACTGGCTGCTTACGGATCTTAAAAGAATGCTGCAGGAAAAGAGGTTTGGTACTATTGAAGAAGTGATTACCGACGTAGAAGCCTATTTTGAGAGCAAAGACAAATCGTTCTACGAAAAAGGTATTAAAAAATTAGAAGAGCACTGGGCTGCATGTATCCCTCTTGAAGGGGAGTATTTTGATAAATAAAGTTCAATTTTTTGCAGAAAAGTTGTTGTTTTATTAGTTAGGCTCGGACTTATTGAGTGATGTGTTATATATGCGCGCGCACACACACACACACACACACACACAACCCTCAACCGTTTGAAAAAGAGGTACGAACATGAAACATTTTTGTAAGAATAAGAGAAATTATTTTAGGGTAGATGAAATATTCTTCATAGCATGGAGTGTACTTGTAAAAAGAAAGCATTTAAGGGTTTTTGTGTTCCACACAATTATAAAAAAAATGTTGTAAAGACGTTAAAAATTGAAAATCAGAATAAAATTTTTCTATTTTTGCATTCTGTTAAGTATTATACTTTAGTTATATGTATTTAAAAAAAAATGTTCCCCTTTTTTGGAACATTTTGGGTAAAAAAGTTGACCACTTAAAGATTGAATACTTACGTATTATACATAGGGTTTCTTTCCCGGGAAATCATAAGATTTTCATAGTTTTTGTATTCCCGGAAATGATCCTTCGTTCTCGGAAGCGACACGGGGCTGAAATAATCTAAGCTTGTTTTGATTGGGCTGTGCATTTCGACCTCCGATGTAAATTTTAGATGACAGGAAGGCTACAATTGTATTTATTTTCCTGAACTCCTTGGAAAGAGAAATGTCCCCCAGCAGTGGGGTAAGTGTGATAAGAGAAACAATAATGCACCCACATGGGGTTAGGGAAAATTTTCGCAGCCAATCTTAAAAAGAGTCCTATTTGTCCTGATCAGTTCCTGTCTTTGTTTGTCGAAATACTTTTTTAACTAAAAATATTTCGTTTTTAAAGGAGTATTATTTCGTAGGGTACCAGCGCGACTTTCTGATATCTTAATTTACTCTGATAACGTAAATATACTTACATTTAAAATTGCTAATTATTTATAACAGACACCAGCTGAAGCCGAGAAAAAAAATTTCAGAGCAGCAGGGTCATCATTATAAAACTAAGAACTAGGCTGAACGATAAAAGCATAGATTTAACATATTTATATTTTTTTTTGAATTTTTAGTTAAATATATGAAGAGTGTAAATTTTGGAATTTATATATATCCTTATTTTATGTAAGTTATTATTGATATCAATTAAAAATAACATGTTTTCAAATTTTTTGAAAATTTAATGTATTTTCGTAAATCCGGGGAATGGAAAAGGCCGGAAAATCAGAAACCCTAATTATACCGTCGGCCAATTCCGTCAAAAGTCGCCAAAATGCC
This sequence comes from Trichonephila clavata, assembly GCA_019973975.1. Classification (NCBI taxonomy): domain Eukaryota; kingdom Metazoa; phylum Arthropoda; class Arachnida; order Araneae; family Nephilidae; genus Trichonephila; species Trichonephila clavata. The sequence continues at coordinate 14,577 of BMAO01037663.1, read as the reverse complement.
GCGATATACAGCCATTGGTGGAAGCCGTTCCCGAGCTCGTTCTAACACAGTAATAATAACGACGGCAACCTTTGGTGACAGTAATTTGATTGGCACTGTCTTTCAGTTTAGCGAAATGAGTCCACAGTACAATACGTAAGTACCAAAAATTGTTTAATGCAAAATAAGATTTTTATGTTTAAAAATTCTATTTACACTTACTTTTATTTCTAGATTCGTGCCTTTTAGATTCTTTTCTTCCAAAATTTTCATTTCTTCCATCCACACTGACGCTGTTATCTAGTGACTTTCTTCTATCTTTGTTCTTATAATCTGGTGCTATATGATTATACCTGGTAAAAGCTGATGTAACATTTGGCCTACTAATGTCATAATAATGCTTTGTAGCAGTTTCAGGATTTGCTGTTCTATTGTAAAAAATGGCTTTCACAGTCGTATCGTAAGTTATACCACCAATTTCAGCAACAGGCGTTTTTTCGACAGGAATTCTCCACGAATTTTCAAGATGGCGGATGCGATCGTTTGTCACTGGCAGATGCGCGATCGTCGCATTTCGCCCTTTGTTCGAATTCAGTTCATTTTTAATATCAGTATATTCCTTGCTAAGAGGATGTTTAAATGTTTTATGCCTTTTTATACTCCACGATGGAACTGATTTCAGAACTTCGTTTCTATGGTAAAAAGACTTGTATCCTTGGAATTTAGTTACGGGGATCAAGTTAGTCTGAGAAGAGTCTTCGATAGTATTTTCCAATGGTTGAGGAGTCTGGGAATGGTAGGATGGATTAGCGGGAGATTCTACAGTTTTTAAGGGATGAAAAGAATAATGAGGAAGTAATCTTGAAGTAGAACTGACAGTTGAAACCCAGTACTCGTAGTGTACGGTTGGTATGTCCCCTGTACCTAGTACCTAAAAGTAAAAACAACCACGTCAAAGTGAATTGACTTTAATAAACTATTACAATTAAAAATTATACAAAATTTCATTTTCAAGTGTAAATCAGCAGAAATCAAGTTGTGCTAGGGTTCAACAAGTGATTTTTCAAACAGAAATGTAGGATATTCCATGGAACTTTCTTTGTAAAAGGTTAGATCATAGGTTCCCAACCTTTTTTCAACTGGCGCCCCCTTTTCTAGTAAATATTTCGCTACCACCCCCCTTTTCTAGTGAATATTTCGATACCGCCCCCTCCCAATCTAGAGAAATAAGAGTGAACATAATACATCGTGAAAACAAAAGTTTTAAAAAGTATCCCATTACAAAAAGAATATATTTTTTAATTTCATTTTTTTTCTTAATCCCCAATATATTACTTGCGAATCTGAAATATCTATTGCCCCAAATATACTTAAATATGTAATATTATACATTTTAGTCATGGCTAGGATATTGTTGGAATTTAAACGCTACTGAATTTCTCCTATTTAAATGAGGGGAATAAAAGCCTTAGCTTATCTGTTATAAAGACAGGCAGGGGTTTTGATGATACGAAGTAATTCATAATAAACTATTGCTCTCAAAGTAAATATAAATTGACAGTTTCAGCCTTTAAAGAATCACGTGAATTCCTGGTTAACATATTTAATTATGTTTCTTGGATAATATACGTAATGAAATGCAGTGGACGAAACATGTTTTTTACTGCTCACAGACAAAGACAACATGTGCACTACAGATATTAAAATGTACTATATCATTCAATTTAATGTAGATCTGGATGTAATCTCTAATCTTTTTCATACATTTCATGAACTACCGAAATATGTGAATTTTCGTACGTGATATAGAAGTGATTTGAATACATACAATCAACATAAGGTAAACAGTAGTAAAGTTTAATTTTGTTAGTACATAATCAGCGTGTTTTTTTAGTTAATCTTCCCAAGCCCATCCGTGCCATCTCAACTCCCCCTAATGTTCTCTGGGTCTCTTACCGCCCCCTGAAAGCTTGAAACGCCCACAAGGGGGCGTTATCTCCCACGTTGAGAACCTATGGGTTAGATCATATCCCTTTGCAGAGGACGGCAATTTTAGTCAAAGCAGCATTCCACATCAGCACCATCTAGCGTACTTACAAAACGCTGACGCAATTTAGTTTTCGGCAGAGGCCCACTAACACTCAACAACGAAGCAGCGCTTTCGCGCAACCGCGTCCGTTCGCCAATACTAGGCAGTAAGTTACAATCGCATCGCATAATGAGTTTTATTTAATCTCTAACATCCTCCCAGAGGGAATAATCTAACTTTTCTATTTTTTCAATAATAGCATGTTCTAATTTCTATTCTGTAAATATTTCCCCTGTAAATACTCCCCTAAAACTCATAATAAATTCTTTCGTTCGCAACAAGTTTCTTTCTTTAAATTATGTTGTCTATTTTTTCAAAGTTAACCCATAGATCATAAAAACCCCTACACACTCCGCTAACAAAAAACCCCGCTATCTGAAGAATCTAACTTTTTTGGAAGATTTCGGTTAGATTCCCACATAAATTAGGTCTTTTTAAAACTGTACGTCGAAAAACGCTATAGAAACCTTTTAACAGAGACATTCTCGATAAATGATTTGTGAGTCTTGGTTTCGAAAACATTTATCTGTAAAATATCTTATTTCATTTAAATACTGAGCATTTGATTATAGTCAAGTCTTTATAAATCAACGGTTGCCAACATTTAGACCAGAGGTCGTCAACCTACGGCCCACGTGCCAAATGTGGCACGCAATACAATTCTTAGTGGCCCTTTATACCTCTCAACAAATTAGTCAATTTTTGAGTAAGGTTGATAATTTTGAAATGGAACTTATTGAACTAACATCTTCAGAATTATGGAAAGGAAAATTTACGGATTTATTAAAAAATCTAGAAGATAACTTACGATAAATCGACTGCCAATTTAAATTGTTGTATGCCATTTCTAACTAGATTTAGTTGTTTGAAGACAGAATGACGTGTCCTATACTTTCAGTTTTTGGTTCTACATATCTATGGGGAAAATCTATAAATCTTTTCTCAAAAGAAAAGTATTTTGAGAAAGAGTTGACTCAACTGAATATTCAGAATCATGTGAAATATAAAGTCATAAATTATGCCCGATATTGCGATATAAAATAGAAAGGTGCAGAGAGAACATTGAAATAGTAAACTATACTGAAGGGATATTTATAGATTATGTTGTTTATTTCTTATTTCAATATAATTAAATTTGAAAGATACATAATTCAGATGATATGTACAATTAAAAAATTTTTTTTATGTTGATGGAATAGTTATATATATGTATATATATTACTATTATTTGTTAATAAATATCTTGAAATAATGCAAAATTTATATATAATTAAACTATGAATCTGTATCCCTCAACACTTCAAGCACTGCCATAGAAATCGAATTGTTTCAAATATTTTGAATTGTGTTAACATCTTGAATAATATTGGTAGACTGACTTAGCACACCACAGTAACAAGGTTGCCGACCCCTGATTTAGAACTTCATGGACCGCTGATGTGTAATAATTTTATCTATAACTATAAACAAAGTTACTAAATAATAATATATGTATAATTTTATATTTGGTGGACCACTAATAAGATTGACCACTATGTGGCTGTACACTATAATTATAGTGTCATTTATTTAAGTCTCTCTTTACATTTACATATCACTGAACAGAAACTTCACGGAAAGCAAGAACAAATCGGCAACGCAAAACAATATCAACGAACTGAAGTGTTATGCCGCCAATTTACCATGGTTGCTAGCCCTTTAAAATGTCGCTAGATACATCAGTAAAAGAAGCTAAAATAGTTGTTTAACTAAAAGTAGCCAAATTTTCTTTAAAGAGTATAATTCTTATTTCATAATACGGTTTTTTACTGCTCAATTTTTAAGCTGAGTATCAAAAAACATAACTGACATTACTAATTTTCAGAAAAATATAAATAATGTCCCAATTTTTCTTCGGACCATCAAAAATTTTCACGAAACACCCTTTGTCTCGTTGTGCTACGAGGTAATTTTTGAAACCAGAGAGAAGCACAGTATTGATTTTATTATTGATTTATACTTATGAAAACTCACGGGAGTGCAATAAATCTATTTACCTTTCACAATCACCAACTATACATGGATTTATTTAGTAAATCAATTAAAATTTTTAACGAATATGACAATACAATACTTGTAACGATAGGAGAACTGAATAATAATTACCAAGTACAATTTATTCGTCAAGTAAACAGTAGAAAATTATTTTTGTAATCGAATCATAAATCAGGATGATACTTCTGTTTCGATAATTTATTATTTGGTTTTTAAACCTGCGTTTTTAATAAAAAAAATCGAAGTTAATATTTTGTGTTGTTATATATTTATTATGTAATTTTATTAATATTTTAAATGGCTTATTGTCTGTGCACTTTTTGTACAAGTGAGTGAATGCTTATTAACGTCGCACTATAAAGCAACACGAGGGCTATTGGCAATGGATCTCGAAATTTTGAACCAAAATCAAGTGATGAGGACGACCTCCCCCCCCTCAGAGCTGGCACCCTTCTCTGAACTAACATATTACGCCAAAGGGAAGACTTAAAGTCATGACAGATTTATCATGCATTAGTGTTTCTACACTGCAGGTTTTCAGTGTCATAAGGACTCGAACTCATGACACGCCAACCATGAGCTCGTAGCCACGATCACAAGGCGAGAGGGAGAAAAATTTTAAGAAAGTTTTTCAGGAAAAGGTTTTATTTCATAACGATGGGAAATAATAGAGGGACCGGAAAGTAAATTCGTTTTTCTACGTTAAATTCAAATAGATGAATTTTGACTTTTTTTAGTTTTATTCAGTTATGTAATCATCCTCGCTACAAACAACCTTTTGCCGTCTACAGTAGACGGTCTACTGTGGAAACTTTCAATGCCGGATCGATAAAAATCAAATGAAGTATCTGGAGATAGTATTTGACATCCTTAAAATTTTTTAATACTTAAAAAATCTTTAGGAGATCGAAATAAATGGAAATCCATTGGAGCAGTATCGGGCGAGTATGGATGTGTGTGTGATTCGATAATAACTCCCATCTCAATTCGTTAACTTAATCAAGGGCTCGTCTTGCGTAGTGTGGTCTCGCATTATCAAGTTTCAGAATAACGTTTTTTCTGTTGACAATAGCTGGGCACTTTTCAAATAAAGATTGATTTACTCGATCCACTTGTACAAAGTAAGTGTCCACAGTTTCTTCAGGTTTCAGCACTACAAAATGAACGAATCCACAAATTCTCCACCAAACATACAAAAGCCCATTTCGGGAGAAAGCTAATGCCTTTTGCGTTTCGGATTATCATAGAGGATTCATTTTTCATCTCCAGTAATCAAGCAATCAAAAAATATTTTTGTAGTGTGCTGCTGAAGCAATAAGTTGTATGTGGTGGATCGGTCAGCTTTGTTTCCTTCGAGCAGGATTATGTAGGATCCAAACACCTGCTCTGGTCGTTTTTCCAATCTGCTGCAAATGTTCTTGTATGGTCGATCCAGTTGGTTAACAGTGTTTGGCAGTTCCTAGATTATCTGACATATATTTGTCTCCATTTTAACCCTTAACATGCCAATGTCTAAAACTGTTCGTCTTTCTGAAGCGTGCGAGTCGGAACGTTCGAAATTACCCAATTTGAACTTAAAAACCCACCTTATGCACTTACGAACGTCTAATGCCTTTGGATAAACATCACAAAAGAGTTTGGTACCAACCATTGCCTTACTACACTTGTGAAACTCAAAAAGCTTACAATGCAGGATATGCACGTGTGCCTTCATAAATTACAGGTGCAGCTTGCCTTCCTCCATAAATTACAAAAAAAAAAAAAAAAAAACTTAAATATTTAAGAGTAAACAAATCACTCTAGCCATAAAATGTCTTTGACGCGACTTTAAAGTACACAATGAGCTAATAAATGACTAATATCGACATACGCAGAAACGACACATTATTTTCCGGTCCCCCTAATATTTTATTAAGAAAATAATAGTATTTTCAAAATAAGGTCAACAAATTCTATTTAAATTACATAATTTCATTAAAAATCTTGACAAAATGTTAAAACATTATGAGGTTGTGACGGATCTATACGCGGCTCTACTAACTCCTTCAGGATTTTTTAAGGAAAATAATTAATTCAACCAACTTTCACCGAGTGAAGAAAGAGTGATTATACAAATTAAGTAAACGAAAAATTCTGTATTCGTTTTAGGGAATTAGTTGGAGAGTGAAGGATCGTGAAATGAATAAGTGCAATCGGAGTTTATCAATTGAAGATTACGGAGAGAGGATCAATCTACGGTGATTAAATTCGGATAAGGATCGCCTTCAAGGACTCCAGTGTAGGACTTGACTTCATAAAAGTTCAGGTGTCGTGATCCTTATTTAAATAGAAGTTTAGCTTATTAGTGCGCGACGTAGTTTTGAGCTTGTTTTAGTTATCATGGAATCAGTTGAGGGTCCGTATTATTATCCCCAGGCTAACGAGTCTTATCGCCGTGCTTTGCTATCTGATCTGTTATCTTAATTAGATCGCTAATGTGTCTGCTTGATATTTTGGTGACAATAAAATAATTAGAGTGAATCGTGTCTACTGATTATTCAGTTTCTCCCACACACCTAGCAGGGTCCGAGGGTAGACAAAGGGTTTCAGAGGGAAGCAGGAACCGTCCGGCATTACAAGGTGTTGTCGTCGTTTTATATTAATTATTCAAAGCTCACCTGGACAGTCAATGGAAGTCTTGTAGGTCCATCAGATGAAAGCCTTTCCCGACCGTCCCATGTTCTATTGTATACAAATTCAGATCCGTGAACAAGAAATCGACCAGGGGATTGCACTCTCCAATTTCCATTGATGAAGAAATTACTCTTAGAATCAAGTAAGGCTGAAAAAAAGTATAAATTTCAGATTTTACAATGCTATTATGTTTCGCAGAACTTATTTTCAAATATTTTAAAGTTTTGTAGCAACATTTTCTTTATTATTTTTTTTTCTATTTATATAAATATTCCTTTTTAAAATGATCATTTTTAGCGAAGACGTTGGTAGCTGGGTACAACTCAGTTTCTGACTTCTTCATCTCTCTCTGAGGTGTAAAATAATGAGGTATACTGGTTTTGATAAGCAAGATATGAAAATACTTCCAAAAAATGAAAGGGAAAAAAATTAGACGGACAGAAAGCCTCTTTACCTTTTAAATGTATTTTATAAATTGACATTTACGAATATAAGATATGTAGTAGATGGGGAACTTGATTCATAATCATCGTTTTGCTGTTGTTGCTAATCCTCTAGAGTCTGACGAAATCAGACAATCAATTACATCGTTGACTCCCAAAAAGTCCAACACAAGACGGGGATCAGTGTAGATACCTTTGCTTGTGAGATCCATGCAATGTGTTATGTGGTTCGGGGAAGCCTGGTGATCCTGATACCTTGCACAGATAGAGAAGATCTTTTTGCTCACTGAGAATGTGGGGTTCTTGATGTGACCACTAGCAAGACGAGAGAGTGTAGTCTGGGAGTATCTGTTACACTAGAGGGCTAGGGACATACCGGGTCTATTATCCGCTTACCAATGATGAGTGGGAGGCATCCTCTACTCTACCAAATATTGAGATTTTAACTAGTATAATTCCAGAGAGGTAAAGATGGATGTGGAGAGAGTTGGAAGATTACAGCACTCCTTTGCTAGTTTATCCGCTCTTTCATTGAACCACGGTCTAGTGACGAGAACGGCACCTCTTCTCCTAACTTCCACACCACACCAACGTGAGGGCGTTAGAGACTCAACATAATTAAGGTGCATCGGCTTTCTCTGCACGGCGGGTCTTCAGCGGTACTAGGCTCGAACTCATGACATAATAGCTAAGAGTCCGTTACCTTGATCCCGGCCACTGTGAAATCGCTCCTGCAGCTGCGAGGCAGGAAAACGTACTCTGAAGTACTCATTACGTACTCTGAAGTAATACGTGAACTATTGGTGACGAAAGTCGTAATTTTTGAAACATTGTCAAGTTACGAGGACGACATCTGAACTGGCATCCCACTCTCTACACTTCCAACTTAGAGTCAACGAGCATAAGCTCGTTTACACGGTGGATCTTAAGTGGCATTTGGACTCGACAATGTCTCACGAGTTCGTGACTTTGACCATTCGGCTGCCCTGGAGCGGCCACTTGGGCTTTTACACAGTTCATTAAAATTGTTCATAAAACAATGTTCACAAGCATCGAAATTCTTCTCTTTGCTTAAATTTTGGGAACTTTTTCCATTGAAATCTTAGTATCCCCAGAAAAATAATAATATTCAGATCTTATGCCCATTTATGATTAAGAATTTAGAATTATTTTGAAATTATTACTTTTAATTAATCCCACAAAGTGAAAAATTCTTCCATATTTCTGCTACGGAAAAACGCGGTGACTTTTTTTTATGTATCGCTGAGTATATTATTTTGAAAAGTAGAGTAAATTGTAACTTATGTAGGTTGATGAAACGAAGTGAAATGTACAAATTATTGGAAATGTTCCATTGATAAAATTGCGAAACGTAACCTAGGCAATCTGAAGGAAATCTCTTAGGAAAATTGGCACTGAAGAATTCTAGATTTCGGAGAAGAAATATTCTCCCTATTTATTTAAAATACTCTTAGAAACAGGACAATCTTTGTTGCTGGCGTCTATTTTTTTTAAAGAAACTCTTGTATTTAGCTTTGTTGTGCATTTAAAACTAAATATATATCATAAAAATTACATTCAAACTAATTAAAACGAGTAAAAGTTTTTGTAATATTAGTATTCATTTTAGAAATACCTTTTTCAGAATGATTTATTTTTTTATTTCTTCAGAATTTTATGCCATTATTTTATAAAATGCTAGTAAGAGAACTAAAATAAAATTCCAATTGTAAATATCGAATAAGCAGATGTATTTTAGAACCGTATTCTCAACCCTCAAGAGTAAAACATATTTAAAAGAGTTAAACCAGGGTGTAAAATACGAAACAAAAATATATCATTTGTTATTCTTTTATTACGTTCATGCTTGCGGTTTTTAAACAAAGAGAAAACTATCACTTTTCAAGGAAATTTAAAAATATACTCACCCAGAAAATTCGTGTCGCTGGCTTCAGACACAACAATACGAGTAGCGCCAGCTGGTATGGTGAGTATCTCGTTGTAGTCATAATGTCGATCTGCAAAGAGAAGCTTCTTAGAAAAAAGGATGATACACATCGTAAAATATTCAGCATTTAAAATACAAATTTACAGAAAAGGAACTACAGAACATGGATACGAACATCAGATCATTTCACTTTAATAAAAATATAAGAATATTTTAAGAATCGATTTATGTTGATAGGATAATTAAACGAGTTTAAACGCTTGTAACTGGCAATATGCAATTCGGTATTGATACGGAATTTGTTTTTAGCAAGGTTTAATCTTCTAAATAGTATAATGGGTCTGAAGAAGTTTGAAAAAAAATTCTTTTTCAAAATTTTGCCTTTAAAGCTGTTCCTCTTGTCATGTCTTCAGAGTTTATTTTTTGGATTAATTCATGGCATCTATACTTGTGCGTATTCACTGTAACCGAATGTAAATATTAAGTAAAAGTTTTGTTTGTGTATTTTGGCAACAGTGAGTATTGTATTTTTTTGTGGAATAAAACGTTTGATTTTTAGAATGGCTGGATATTTTATCGTTTCTTAGAATCCAGAATTATTTTTAGTATTAAGAATTTTTAAAAGTTATTTTGCCTTATTCGACTGCGGAACCAGATACGCTGCTAGCGTAATAGAGTTATTTATTTGCAAAAGGATAACGTAATAGTGCTCTCCTTTTGGAAAGGTTGGGAGTTTACGAGTTCACTACCTAGTATGATTATAGCAACCCCAGAAGATGCGACCAGGATTACCAGATTGGTAACTTTATCGCTATTGGAATTATCGAGAAGTCTCTGGGATTAATCCTGCTGGAAATTTTCATCAGTCTTTTCGAGGGACCTTTAAAGGTTGAGTCAGTGGAGATCCGAGTTCGTCTTGTGCGTCGACTGCAATAAGAGAAAGAACTGTTCCTGAATCGTATTGTTTTCGTCCTCATCCATTAATTAATCTGTTATTATCTGTTAATATTTGGTGTCGTCAGCTGCTTTTTCCAAACGCAAATATGTAACAATGCTAATAACAGGAAAGTAATAAGTATAGCATCATTATTCATGTACTGAATAGGGGTTTTTTTTGACGTTATTGAATTAAAACAATTATTTTTTGAAATGTGAAGCTTAAGTTTACAAAGCATTTGGTTCAAAAAGTTTTGTTACAGGAATAGTTGAACGGTAGAGAAATAATTATTCAAAAATTAGTGCACTATGGTTTATAGAAGTAAAAAGAAAAAAACCCCATTTTTTGGCATTCAGAATTCTAAAGAATCTGAAGGGGGGAAAATATTTTTTTGCAATTTATATGTTTTATTTGTATTTTATGTTATTTTTTTTACTGAAATTTTTAGGCCAATAAAAGGAAAATTTATCCAGATTAAATCTGTCTTGAATTCGAATTCAGAAACTGGTCAGCCTTTTATAAATGCCATCTTTTTTATTATTATAAAGAAAAGTAATAAATCCATAAACCAAGCCATTTAAAGTTTTATAAGCATAGTCTCTCAACAGAGACATATTCCCCTGTTTTATCAAAGTCATTCATAAAATATCTGAAGCAATTTTTATTGCTTTAAATATCCTTTTCGATTTTTTTTATTTCTATTACCATTTCCGTTTAATGGCTTAAAGGGGTAGTTACCAATTTAGACACTTGGTGGAGACCATTTCCTTGCGCAAGAACACAAACAAATAAAAGACGTATCTTTGAAAAAAATGGCAAAAAAGAGCACAACTGCAAAAATACTGCAAGTTTCTTTGAGAACTTGAGTAAGGGACTTAATGTTAAACGAGCCGTTAAATTTCGTGGAGTCATTCTTTTTTATTTATTTCTTTTTTATAGCTTTCAGTATTTGGGGGTATTTTGGAAAAGGCTATTTTATTCCTCGTTCTTTTTGGAAGAACTTATTTTTTTTACTATTTTTACAGTGAGGCTTTCATAAATAACATCTTATCAAAAAGAAGCTTCTCTTTTATAAGTTCCTTACTCCGGTATATCAAAGCAGCGAATCTACCAATTAGCGAATTTGCTTAAGTGCAGTTTGAAATGAAAGATGAAGATACTCGTGTAGAAATAAAGTATGTAGAAATATATTTTTCAATTATATAAGAACACAATCAAACATAACAAAAATTGCTTATTAGATGCATAGAACGAAACATACGTAATTGTATGTTTTTGAGAACGTTTTAACCAGATTCCCCTTACGACATAGAGTAGCTATTGTTGTGTCTTCTGCCATTTTCTTCACTTATGTACCGTGCTTATGTACGAAACATACTTCAATTTTGTATAATCTACATAACTAATTTATTTGCGTTTTCCTCGGAATTTGCATTCCCTCTTATGCGGCTAAATCTTCTTGGTGAAACATTTTTTAGATCGGGCAGTGTAAATAAAATCAGAGAAATACACAAACCTACAGAAGCTAAGGTATAACGTACAAGGTGTCACAATTAAATTCCCTGACTGCGAATGTCCTCGCCGTTAGACGTGGTGTGAAGGAGTGGGAATAGAATATATTTGACATTGATCGTTCCAGTGCTAGTGACACGTTATTCCCCCCTCTTTTGTTTTTCATCCTTGTTTGAGTAAGTCGTTGTTGTGTCGAAGTGCAGCGATCATGATAAACTTTAAATATCAAGCTGCTCATAAATTTAAAACTCCTGAATATTTTTTATAAAAAAACTTTAACTGAATAGTTTTAATTATTAAAAGAGGTATCTGGTGAAAATTGTATGCGTCACATAGTAAAAGTTTTGAATGGCACAAATGAGATTTTCGGAAGATCGAGAGGTTGTTGAAGATGATGAACGTTCTAGTCGATCTGTGACTTCGAGCAGTCAAGCTCAGCCTTTTTGTGTTGTTCGATATTAATGCCATCGTCAAGACTGAATGGGTACCTCAAAGCCAAACGATAAAACAGCAGTACTACATTGAGGTCCTGAGAAAGCTTACACGTGGATTTTACATTAAGACATTCTGTAAAATAGTTATTGGAAGGCAAACGCATTACTGTGCTTGAGAATCCACCGTAATTCCCAGATCTCAAACCATACGACTTCTAAATGTTTCTTAAAGTGAAAAATGCATTAATAGGAGCACAATTTCAGTTTGTAGAAGAGATGAAGGCAAAAGGTGTTCGTGGGGGTTGGGGAAGAGGGGGCAGGATGCTTTTCAGATGACTGAGAAAAGAATTCACCCCCGTTCATTTATTTGGCGTTTTGCTGTTGCCATTACTAGTTTCGAATTGCAGGAAAGAGTTTTCTGCAAATACACAGTTGCTTTAAAGAGCATAAAAAACTTACCTTTTCTTCCATCACTTGCGAAGTTACCTCTCGGACGTCTCCAAAATGTGTTTTGGTATTTCACGCACGTCGAGTTATCCCTCGGCACACACCACATTCATCTCTTCGATTGTCTGTTCCGAGGTAACCAGCACAGTCAACGGGCTGAAAGAACAATACCAATTCATATTACAATGCATTAATAAAAAAGAAATAAGGACGAATAAAACAAATTCATTAATATTCAATAACTTTCCTCGAATTTTTTTTTCTAATGTGATCTGACCTATTTTGATTAAATATTGCAACTAGAAAATTCCTAGGAAGTCTGGAGATTTAAGAACTAGAGCTGTTCTTTTTTTGTTGAATTCGATAATTCTACAGCTTGAGAGCTACAGCTGAAGTATCAGCTTGAATATAGCAAACGTAATTTTCAACCTAAGAGGTAATGTAAAAAAGCTTTAGCTTTAGATAAATTTAGAAATTGAATAGCTTAATGCAAAAGTAAGATCTTCCAGCTCTAACTGAGTTAATTGCAATTATATCTGAGTTAGGAAGTGGAGTCGCTAGATGCTATCCTAAATCTTTATAATCCCTTTATACTCAGGAAACTGTTAAAATGGTGGTAGATTTATTCTATATATTGCTTTAATTCAAATTAAATACAATTTGATTGATTGGTTACTTATTTACATCACTCTTTGGCGACGAACTTCGTAATTTTCAGCCATAATCAAGCGGCAGAGATGATGCCTGAGTGAGTGAAAGTGAATATTGACGTCGCACGCACTGTTCAGCTACACGAAGGCTTTTGGCGACGGACCTCGTTATTGGCGACGAGGACGACACTTGTGAGCTGGAATCCCTCTCTCCTAACTCCCACACCAACGGGAGGATGTTTGAGCTCTCGACAGATTTAACGTGTATCGCTCCCCTACACCGCGGATCTTTAGTGGTACTGGGCTCGAGCTCATGACATGCCAGCCACGATCCGATACCTTTACCACTAAGCTACTGCTGCCACGAGATGATATCTGAATCAATCCCTCATGCTATAAACTTTCAGACAATGTCAAGATGAACTTCGAGTCTTTTTTTTATCCAAAGAAGATCGAGTTCCCTCCAGTAAGAAGGGACTTACAGCCCTGTAAACTGATCTCACTAGAAGAATCTGAACCAACCTCTCTACATGAAGGGTCTTGAATGGCATCGGAACATTTTTTTCTAATGGGGCTGCGCATTGGTATTTTAACCTTTTTACAGACCTAGTACATTCTCCAGGAGCTAGAATCACTTTTTAGCGTGGCACCATATAGGCGATACCAGCCTATACCAAGGGCTGGGTCGAACCCGCAACCTTGGATGCAGAAGGCCATCGACAAACCAACCACGTCAGCCTGAACTCCTTCCCATGAATCGGTATAAATAACGTCGGATACACACACACAACACACAATATGACTACTAAGATTCTAGGTTGCCACGGCCAAAAGTTAAATAAAAAGTAACTTTTCTGTGATTTGCAAAGTTGGTGAACGAGCCTCTTAAAAAAAAGGAGTAATTTAAAATATTGATATAATAAACACAGAGATATTTATATTATTTGCTCAATGACGTTCAAGAACTTCGTTATATGATAAACTAGAAAAAGAAATTCACTTCAGCTCTATTTGCTTATTTGCAAGAGTAATTGAATATAAGTGGATGGAAAAAAATTTATAGAACAAAATAAAATAATAACTACAGAATGAAGTAACTGAAAATAAAAGCGAATCTCACATGACTGCGAAATTTCCGTGAATAAATGTTTCTTTTCTGGCTAGACAAAAATATGAACATATTTCTTTTTAGTTCGTACGTAATTCTCTTTTCTAGGTTTAAATATTTTCATGTTGCTGCGATAAAATCTTGTACAAGCAGAAGGCGGTCTGAAGAAACGTAAAAACCAAGGAAAACATATTTATTTTTTTGAAGAGAATGATTCACACTTTCTTAACTATGTTTTTTTAGGAATAAAAACTCAATTCTGGCCAAAAATCATTAGAGTTCGACAGAAAAGAAAAACGAACGAAATTTGATACAGTTGTCGA
>BMAO01037662.1:0-22980 GCA_019973975.1 Trichonephila clavata | reverse complement strand
AAATATGGTTATATTGTTAATTTTATTCATACTGCTTTCTAGTTTAATTTATGTTGAAATAGTTTCATTTTAAAAGATAAATATCAGTATACATCTTTCAAACAAATTATCTTAGTATGTTAAGCATAAGTGATATTTTAAATATATTTTGTATAAAAGAAAGGAAAAAAATTTATGTTTATGTGTTTAAACAAACTCTTTGCCTTTTCCAAAGAGTATAAATTGTATAACTATTCATTTGCAATAACCATTTAGTTAAAATATTTTTTAATTGAATAGAAATAAAAAAAAAATATTTATTATACATTGCTTTAATAACAAATTGTAAATTTTAATTCGGTATAATGATTACACATACACAGCAAAGATACAAAGTAAATTGTTTATTCAGAATTCAACATCTTGTATTGCGTTTTGCATTACAATTGTATATATATATATATAATATATATATATATAATATATATATATATATATATATATATATATACATTACAGGAGAACAACAAATTTTAAAATTGATTTCAGTATAAGGATTACACAAAAAGATACAAAGTAAGTTGTTTATTTACAAAAGCAGCATTCCATTTCACATTACAATCTTTATTTTACATTACAAAAATCACATTATTGTGTCAACATTGGATTTTATGTCTTACTGCTCATCGAATAGGTCTAAATTCATCAATGACCAATGTCCATGGGCAAGCGTAGTAATGCCATCATCATTAATAAACCTTTTGTCATCTTTATAGGACAGAGCAAGTTTGTTTTGCTTTATGGAGTGTATTGAATGAAATTTGGATCTAATTAAGTTCATGTCAACATATTTTAATTTTTGATTAAAAAAAACAGGCTTTGTGTTATTTATTTTTATTGTTATTTGTCCTCAAATGTTATTTTATTTTTTATAGTTTGTTTTTTAATTCCTTTTAACCGCTTTTCAATCTTATGGTTTGTTTTGTAGGCATACATTTTCGATTTTAATCCTACATATTCTGTCATAATATTTCCCTTGTTTTCATCCTTCATTTTCCCGATGACTTTTTTGTTCACTAGAGGTAAATTGTAAATGTTGTTTTTATCATAATCTGAAGTATCATATAAGTTAATATAATTTTTCATGTCACTGTAAAAATCATCAGTTTTTATTTCATAGATAAAGGAATCGGTGTCTCTATACATGAGCCTTACTTTCGAGTCGTAACGGTGCTTCATGTACTCATAGTGAAAAGAATACATTAGAACTTTTGATAAGTCTAAAATTACCATTCCTACCTGTATTGGTTTCAAAAATTTGATTTGGGTTTTTTTAGATGGACGGCCATTAAGTTTTCAGAAAATATTGTGCGTCGATTAAAATTTGATTTCGCTATTAACTTTCGAGCCTGCTCTTCTGTTGAGCATAAACGTATATCTACTCTTCTTCTTACATTTTCCATCGTTTTCCCGAATATGCTGTTATTCATTAGTTTGTAATAATCCTTCTGAAAGTCATTTACAGCTTTAGTTCTTAATTTAGTATTATAATCTATGTAATTTTTAAGCCAAGGAGATTGAAAAAATTTTAAAACTTGATGAGTTTTTTTCAAGACTAACCCTAATTTTAAATATAGCTTTAAATTAGAATAATGGAGAACATATTTTGTTTTGGATTCCAAAGTAGTTAAAAGTCTAGGTTCTTTACAATTAGGTGGGGGCTTATTTTCAGGGGCAAGGGGAAAGTCTGAATGTTTGTCATGCAAATCGGATAGATATTCAAGATCTACTTCCAAGATGTAACCTACATCGGATTCATCTGATAAATTTAAAATATCCTGTTCGGTTAAATTGTCATCACTCCAAACAAAATCTTTTAAGGGTAGATATTTACTCATTGCATAACCGTACAAATTATTTGCGTCAAGGTACATTAAATATTTTATCTCATCATCTGGGTTAAAATTAGACATATATTTGTTGTTAGCTATAGCATAACGATTGCAGCACTGACTTATACCTCCTCTTACACCCTTTTCTATAAAAAGAAGCATGTCGTAATCAGTGAACAGTTCGATATAGCTACTTTAGTATGTAATAACATAGCATCCCATGATAAAGCTGGGTGGTAAAATACCAACAGGGGTCAAGTTTATAAGTTTGCATGCATATTTTCCGAAAGTTTTCAAAGAGATCTGTTAACAATAGGACATCTGTTTTTACATATAGATCACAGTATTCACCAAGATTATTTAAATGAAATTCATTAAATACTTTACATGCATGATTATAATCCTCTACACTTATAGGCTCCTCATTTAGTTTATTGTAAAATTTGTTAATAGGTGGTAAACAAGAATCTTTACACTTTTCAAAACTATCAAAATAATCATACGGAAAAACTCCTTTTCTTAAAAGTAAATCTATTTTTTCTGAATCAAAATAATGTTTCATATATTTAAATTCATCTTTTTTTAGTGTTTTTATCAAATTTTCCAAACTAGAAGACATGAATTTGAAAGAATCTAAAAACCTTAACTGAAAATCATTTGAAATATTTTTACTGAGGAAATATATTTTTCTTCGGTGTTCGGAATTAAATTAATTTGTTTTTTATCGTATCCTAACTCCTTAATAAAAATATGGGCGTCATACCCAGAAAGATTATGGAAGAAAACAAGCAAAAATTTAGGGGTTTTCATTGCTAAATTACAACTATTACAACAAGGGCCATTAAAGTTATCAAAAGTTATATGAAGAAATGTCGAATATTTCCTTTCATGAAGGTATTCCATCTAATGTGCACCAGTATTCGGATGCGTTAATTGTTATAGATGATCTTATGGGCGAGTTAGGGAATGATCCCCAATTAACAAAATTATTTGTAAAATATTCACATCACAGAAATTTGAGTATAATTTTTGTGGTACAGAATATTTTTCATAAAGGGAAAGAAATTAGAGAAATTTCCTTAAACGCTCATTATCTTGTATTATTTAAGAATCGAAGAGATCAATTCCAAATTACACATTTAGGGCGCCAATTATATCCTCGTAAAGTGAAATTTTTTCAAGAATGTTACACAGATACCACATCAAAGCCGTACGGATACTTACTTATTGATTTAAAACCTGAAACTGATGAATCCTTGCGTGTGCGCACAGGTATGTTTCCTGGAGATGTTTTTTATGTATATCAACCTCGATAACCCATTACTTTGAAACAAATAAATAGATTCAAATTGTTAGATGAATATTCATTAGTTCGCAAGATGCCAGTGTGTTCTGAACAAACTTTAGAGCTCTTAAAATTAATTTCTAAAACAAAAAACTCAAAATCTATTTTGAAAAAGTGTTCAAAGAAAGAAATAAAAACTTTGTGTGAGTGCGTGCTGAATGTTTTATGTGGTAACATATCGTTGACTAAAATTAAAAAAAATCGCTTATCTCCCCATAAAGAAAGC
Organism: Trichonephila clavata; assembly: GCA_019973975.1. Classification (NCBI taxonomy): domain Eukaryota; kingdom Metazoa; phylum Arthropoda; class Arachnida; order Araneae; family Nephilidae; genus Trichonephila; species Trichonephila clavata. The sequence continues at coordinate 19,538 of BMAO01037662.1, read as the reverse complement.
TTAAGAAAGCTTTCTAACAAAAAAACACCTCTTTACGAGAAAAAGAAAATTTTAATTCAAAAAGGAGAAGGATTCCTATCTATTTTATTACCAGCAGCTATTTCCGTTATCAGCTCTTTAATTCAAAATGGAATTTAGCAAAAAATTTGTACTGGTACCCGAAGAAAGAGCTCAAGTAGCGGAACACTTATCGGAACTTGATCAACGTATGAAAAACATTCTCCATAATAAGGATTTAACTGAAGAAGAAAAAGCAATACTCTATCTACAAGTTTTACAAAAATATACACATTTTTCTGTTGAAAATCGAAAAGAGTCCGAATCAATTCCAACTGAAACATCTGTATCGGAAAATCAAGAAATGGAATCAGTAAACGAAAATCTAAAAGGTTCAATAGTGAAGACAGAGAAAGGGCAGAATGTGAAGACAGAAAAAGGAGTGTTAGAGGAGAAAATTTTTAGAATTGTTCCACCTAGGTATAAAGAAAAAGCAAAAGATATTTTCCAGTTTTTAAAGCTTCAAGAATCTTTCAGTTGGAATTCTGATGGTGAAATTATTTACAAAAATACTGTTATTCCAGGAAGTAATATTGTATTCCTCGTAAATGATTTTCTACGGAACCGAAAATCGGCACCTGAAGGAAGATATGTATTTTTAAGTGCTTTGAATGATGTAAATTTACCGAAACATCTAGATGTAAATAAAAAATTGTATAAGAATAACAAAATTATCAAAAAACCAATAATGTATGCTCGCAGAAATGCATGGTTGAAACTTTGAAATAAATGATAATCATTTGATTTAAAAAAAAAAATGTCGCTTTATGATTTGAACAGTTTTCTTTTGCAGGTGAAAATATACTTATTTAATAAAATTTAAAAGTTTCAAATAGATGATAATTAAATAAAATTATATTAATTTTTTGAGAAAAAGAAATTTATCATAGAAAAAAAAATATTAATTTTTTTAGGGAACAAAAATATTTTATCATAGAAAAAAATATTAATTTTTTAAGGGGAAAATTATTATAAAAATTATATTAATTTTTTTGAGAAAAAAAAATTTATCATAGAAAAAAAATAGTAATTTTTTTTAGGGAAAAATAAAAGAATATAATAGAAAAAAAATAAAAGACACAAATATTTAGTTTCATTCCATTTTTTTTTAATTTTTTTATTTTCTAAACACAAATCTTACACCATATCGCTTCTTTACAAATTGATACATAATAAAGTCATTTATATACAATTGATTTAAAATATAATGCATAGAATAGCCTTGGCTGCGTTTGAATAAAAAGTAAATACAGTATTGTCCAGAAACATTGGATGTTGGTGATTGAAACACTTTGGAATTCCATAATACATCTAAATAGGTAGTAGTACTAATGTTATAGAATGCAGGAGGTTGTCCAAACGAGTCATAAAATTCTAATTCTCTTTTATCATTCACAAATAATGCTAACCAGTGGGTTCCAGGCTGCGATGAGTCATCAGAATTTACAATAGCACACATGTTTTCTTGCAGAGGAGGGATTGTATCTCTAGAATAAACACCTTGGAAATAGGGGGACGTGGCCTTCTCTTGAGATAAGACTGTAAGCAGTTGCATTCCATCCATTCTTTAATTTCCGAAATCATACAAGATATTTCTCGATATGTTTATTTCGATTAAATTTTCAAACTCGGCGAAAACGATAACACATACGGTTTGTTCTAAAGATTTGCTGAATTTTAGTTCTAATCGCAAATTGCTATGTTTTATCAAACTTAAATGTTCTCCTGAGGAACATAAATCTGGTGAGAGGTTAAATCCAAATAATGTATTTGAATCTTTATATTCTTTTCTAGAAATAAATATACCTCTGTCTTGACCCATTCGATCTGTCCCAACGAATAGAGTTTGATAGGCACGTATGTATTGATCTTTAGAAAAATCGAGTTCTAATGGATTGTGAGGCACCGGTTGTCCATCCACATACACTCGAACAAAATTTAAATTAAAATGTTTAAACTCATAGGGAGATTTTGAAAATGCGCCGTGAAAAGCTTCATTATCAACACATCCTACAAAAACTTTTTTCGGCATTTGGCCTGAAAATATGTTATCTTGAATAAAAGACATGCTTCCTTTAGGAATCGAATACACTTTGCACAGAACTCGGTTAATGGGATATTTTGCACTTGTTTTTTCCAGCGCTTTCGCATGACCAAGAATAACTCCAGGATTCACGCGAACTTTTCGTATGAATAAAGAAACATGATCCAAAACAACTTTAAATCCTACAGATCCTTGCAAACAAAATTCGGGTTTGCTTCGTATTAATTTTATTTTTAAATCCACTAAATTGAGTAAAAGACGATCTTGATGAAATAAATCTGAATGTATGCAACCAATCATGTCTACAGTTGCACTTTCTTTAAAAAATTCAGTTCTTTTCTTGAGACCATCATCAGAATCCTTGTAAAATAGTTCAGCCGTTAATTGGGAAGTTTTGCTGTCGTATCCATGGTTTAAGAGAGTTTCAATATAAGATCGGTAGGGATATGTATTACTGGAATTGGAAACCACGCGATCATTTAAGGATACATCTACTTGAGAAAATAATGAATGTAGAAATAAATTCACAGGTCCTATAGTATCATCTTTAGTAATAGGTGTATTGTCCACTTTTACTATTTTCGCTTTTACATATAATTGTGTTTGACTGAGATCTATGTAATCTTCTGCACTTCCAGAAATGTGAAATTCTACAGGTGCGTTATCGAAAACGTTAGAAAGAGGGTGAAATTGTTTCCACTGCCCATCTTGAATAACTGTTTGAGTACCGGGTAAGTTGAAAAGTTCCAATTCAGATTTAACACATTCAGGAGAATCTTTGAGAATAAATGCCATTTTTACGAATCGAAAATATCGCGTACACTCACTTTACGTGCTTTGGATGAAATGAATTTTTTCTGTTTCTTACACTTTCTTTTATACTGTCCTTTCCCCACCATAGATTGAACTCTATCAATAGCTTTCTGAGCTAATTTTTTCCCACTTTCTCTGCTTCTTGTTTTTACGGCTTCTTTAAATTTTTCTCCTGACAATACATCAGAGGCAACACGACTCCCTGTCCTTAATACTTCTTTTCCAATAGTTTTACCACCTTTTACTAAAAAAGGTAAGGCCGCTCTAAACAATCGGCGAAATATTCCTCCGATTCCATAACCCTTTTGAAAACTAATGCCCTTGTAATGAGTCAGACCCGAGCCGATCTGACCTGCATAATGGTCCTCAAATCTTTTAGTACAGCAAACGTATGGTAAGCTCATCTTGGCGCTTTTATCTTCAAATGAGGGTATGAGAAAAGCACTGCTTTATTTATAGTATTTGTCTCATGCGAAAATGAAGCACTATGATCACTTTACCTCTTTCAAAGGGAACAAAAGCACCTGAATTGAGTCTCAGTTCAGCTTGAATCGTCTGAAACGAGTGTCTCACTAAAGGTAAGTATTGAGGTCTATCATAATATTGACTAATCGTTTCCCCGTCTTCACCTTTAGTTCGAACGATTCGTAATAAAGGAGCTTGTGTATCTCCCACAATTTGAGGTGAAATTAGATCCGAGTAAACGTAAAAAACCGAAAAATTAGACCATGCATCAGCAACGAATTCGCTTTTCATATTACCCGTTATGATTGCATTGCGTTTGAACCCTAACAATTCTCCTAAGTTCTCTAAATGAAGACTGCTACCTTGAATCGCATTCATTTTCACCCGTTTCGATGCTTTATTGTAAGTTATTGTGAACCGACTAGGATTTTTTGGTAAAGCAAGCTGTATGGCTGATATAATATCAAACATTGTTTCATAACACCCCACATCAATTGTTTGCTTAACGGTTGAAGAAATATTACCGTCACCCACTTTGTATCGAAAATAATTGTTAGTTTCATTTACGTTAAGCCAAGAATGAGGGTAGATGATTTCAGACAATCCCACTTCCCATTCACCATTTAAATAAACGGGGGAGGGTAACTGAGTTTTGAAATGAGATATTTTGTTTTCTGGAAAGAAATGCATAGAGCTATCAGAAGGTAATGTTACGTAGAAAGACATTTTGAAAATGAGTCCGTAAGAAAAAAATTTAACTATTTATACTTTTTGAATATCAGTCACCCAATCATTAAACTTTTCAGGATAACCTAAAAATTTAACAAAATATTCAGTGATTCCTCGTCTTTTTCTTTGTTTGATGACGTTCTCTACAGGATAGAAACCAGAGTCGACAACTTTTTGTAATTCTGCTTCGTAATAAGTACCTTTAATCTCTTCACCTTGTAAATCTCTTAATCTATAAACGATCGGAATTCTTTGCACGATTTCATAAACTGCGAAAAGTTCTCGACTCCAGTTTTGTTCATATCCTTTTTCAAAGAGAAGTTTTTGCTTATTAATGCGCACAACATCGCCAATTTTAAATTTAGGGGCTTTAGGTTTCTCATTTCTTAGATCACCATATAAATTATTTAATACTTGCTTCCTGTTATGCCTACTTACAGAAGCAGGCTCCATTTTAATTGAACGGTGATACGAGTGATTATAACTGTGCATTAATTTATCAATGACGTCAATGTAATTTTTAGTATTAAATTCAGTGAAATATTTCCACATTTTTGTTTTTAACGTCCGATTAAACCTTTCAACTACGCTAGCTTTAGTTTCGTTATTTGTAGAAAAAAATTTTACACTCATATTTTTCAAATAATTTTGAACTACTTTATTTAAAAACTCCTTACCGGCATCTGTTTGCAACACTTTAGGCTTCCTTTCTTTAAAAATAATTTCTAGCGCAGACTTTACACTTTTTCCAAATTTATCTTTCAGAGGAATTGCCCATGCAAATTTTGAAAATAAATCAATGCAAGTTAACAAATACTTATAACCCTTATTAAATTCTGCTAAAGATTGCATATCGACTAAATCCACTTGAAACTGACGATCAATATCACTCACAAATACTCGATTCCGCTGAAACTTATGCCGAACAGGTTTATGAAGAGTGTAAGCATCTTTCTGTGATAACCAATGCTTTACATCTTTTTTACTATATTTCCCTTTTAAAGAGCAATGTAATGCATCCACACCTCCGAAGCTACTTGGAACTTCGGGATTTTCGTAAAACGCTGCTAAATCTTGATACATTGTTACCGACGAACAGAACTTGATTGAATGACTATTACAATGAATAGTTATGCAATTTATACTTTTCGGGAAAGGCAAAGGGATTATGTTTAAAAGCATGAGCATAAATTTTCCTTACTTTTATACAAAATACTCTTATTTGTTTTTTAAACGTGAAACTTATTTCAACACAAATATTAAACTAACAAACAACAAAAATGATATTAACTCAAATCAAGCATAAAAAAAAAACATTTTATTCAGATTTATAGGAACAAAATACTGTGTAAAACTTATAAAGTCAGTATGCAATATTTTTTAAACAAAATCCTCATAATATTCAAAACAATCAGATGGACATAACATATCTCTTACTTCTCTTAAAATAATATCTAAGCGAAGATTTTCCAAAAAATTTTCAGTTACATAATTTACAGGTTTTAACAGTAAAAAGTGTACATTATCAAAAAGATTATTATAAAAATAATCAGCTATCTCATTAGCTTCCAGTGACAAAACATGTGAATTAAATGTTTCTTCTCGGTTCCCCCATAACTCCTCAGCGAGTTTCTGAGGTTGATTCAGTCCTTTTTCGTTCAGGAGGCTACAAATAGATTTTTTCAAAATTTGCGTCAAGTATCGTTGACCCAGACTAACGTCCAAAGAAAAAGGTAATGCGTTTTCTATGGGACCTTCACAGAAGGTTTTATATGCAGTTAAAAAGTCCATACACAGAAATACATTGTCTATAATGGCATTTTCAATAGCACCATATTTTTCAATCATTTCAGCCCACTGCTCTCGGGATATGCTGATTTCTTTAAAAGTAGGCTCTTTATTCGGACCGTATTTAATGCGCTTAAAAGTAAAATTAGTGAAGTTCTCACTTGTTATTTGAATGTGTCGTTCAGGAGGGAAAAGTCCACTTGGTAATTCCTCCAGTGATTCCGGTACTTTCTTTTTACGCATGATATATTCGATCCACTGTGGGTCTAATGTTATTCCCTCAGGAGTTGGATAGTAGGTTTTTCCATACTTCTTGAAACGCCTTATGTGTACTGATACGGAATCATAATAGATGCTTGCAAAGACAAAAACATCATCTCCAATTGGAAATACTCCATCTGGTATGCAATCCTCGGTAAATTTTCCATACTTCTGAAAATAATATATCAAAATTAATGAGGATTAGAAAAGTGTAAAAAACATTATAAACATTACATATCAAATTTATTTAATTTTGTTACTTACTTTTGAAACTTCTCTTCTTGCTTTCTTATTTGCAGAAGATTCCACGACCTTTCCAAGCTTTCGTTGTTCGCTATGTGTTTCAGACATTGTCAATTTTTTTTTTTCCTTTTTGAATACAGTCCGTCGCAGTACTGACAAACGAAATGAATCTTGAACCTAAGATGTGACAAGGGTCTAAAGCATATTGACCGAATTACACTTGAACGGAGTTCGCTGAGTGGTTCAAAGCAATGTATCCATCCGCTCTAAGCATTGAGATAATTTCTGACGTAGAATTCAGTCGCCGTCTTGTAGAATCAAGATCAGACAAGCTAAGACAAGTTCAATCGTAAACCGTTCACACGCTGATTACGAGTATTCTACGCCACATTTTTTTTACTGTGTATGTGTAATCATTATACCGAATTAAAATTTACAAATTATTAAAATAATATAAATGAAATATTTTTTTTATTTCATTTTAATTAAGAAAATGTCGCCATCTGCTTCGCCTGCAAAATTAAATTCATGAGATTATAAACCTAAGTTTTCTTCAGGTCTGCATGCCTTCATAGGACAATGGTTAGCGTAACTGAAAAACTATTGTCCTATGGAGACATTTTGTTCTGGGTCTGGGAGTTTGAATCTGGATTTATTATTATTATTTTTTTATTTGAGCGTTATTTTTTTCAATCATTTTAAAATCTAATAATTAGTATATAGTTTAACCAATAGGTGGCGCCATGAGCACTTTAAACATTTCAATAAACTTCTTTTTACACATTTAAAAAACAACTCAACTTAGCAGCAGGAGGGAAACAACTCAACATCAGGTGAAAACAACTCAACTCCCCCTATCAACTCGAAAACCAAAACCATAGCAGGAGGGAAACAACTCAACTCCACGCAGCATCCACAGAAGGAAAACAACTCAACTCTGCGCCTGCGCCTTTACCGCAGAATCGGCTTTTCTTACCTACTTATATCACCAATTGATGATTGACCAATATCGATTTTTTTCACTAATAAATGTTCGTTTGAAGTTACTATATTCGAGGCATCATTCAATTTCTGATAAATTGCCACTCCTGCTGATCGAACATTTTAACGCTTAAATTTCGCAATACAATTAAAATTTGGGATGTCAACATTTTCATCGTTATTTGACCAGAACAAAATATTAATTGAATCAATTACGGAATCGCTCAAGTCCGACACGTGTTTTCTGAGACTTTGGCAATTGAGAGTAACCATGGACAACTTTTTTCTGTCATCCAAATGAAATCAAGAATCGTTTTTCCTATTGTTGATAGTGTGTTCAACGAGCATTTTCTTTTTCAAACGTCTAATACCTTGATAATTGCAGTAATAGAGGAAACCTTATTTATATATATTAATAGGATATAAAAGCCCCAAGTCCAATCAGAAGGGCACTTCACTTATTCACTCAATTGAAAATTTTGGAAACGCGTGTGTTTTTTTAAGTAAAAATTTCATGCACACTTTCTCTTTTGAAGGTTTTTTTCCCTTTATTTAAATATTACTCTCATATAGCCCATTTCCGCTCAACTCTAGCGATTGAAAGAGAGAATAGAAGCGTAATAGAAGATAATGGAAAATAAAGATTATTCGTATATAGGAGATCGAAGATAGGAAGAAACGAAACATCGAGTCTAGTGTTTGATTTAGCAGAAACAGCATTTAAACCCAAAAATGTAGCAAAAGAATTAAAGTCGGAAATTTTAATGAAGTTTTCTGGTGAGAAATTTTCCAATATTTTTGTTTAAGTTAAGGATAAAAGCTGAAAGATTAGGAGAAAATAAAAGTATTAATTATGAAAAAGTACAAACCCTCTCCTTTCATTTATTAAGGTATCCGTACACCTTCAAAACGTCATTTTCGCCGAAATTTTCGATTTTTGAATTTTAATTTTATTTTAAAATTTGAACTTTTTTCTTTAAAATGGTGCTTAAGTTTTGTTTCTATCTAATTTAGAACTTAAGTTATGGGGATTTGAATTTTACTCTGTAGCTACTTTTTGAAACCGGAAGTACAAGTCTACATTCCGGAAGTTGAAAAAAATGTTTGTTTACATTTTTATTTTACAAAGTATTGCTTAAATATGCAATAGTAGAAAATTTATACACTTTAAAATATGAATTTGAGTTTTCAGAATCTTCAGAAATATAATTGACAACAGGTTTTTACTAATATTTTATCCAGAATCTGGCAGGAAAAGAGAGTGTGTTATTGTTTGTTTACATTTGCTTATGATTGCGCAGCACTTTCTAAGTTTCTGTTAAATCCTTTTTTATTGCTGAAAATTTTGATTTTTTTCATTTAAAATGGGAAACTTAAAACGCAGAATTAGTTCAAAGAGAAAAAGACAATTTCGTGGTAATGGTTATACTTATAAAGATTCCAAAAATTGTAGCTCAACATCCACCCCAACGCCAGTTCTTCAAAGATCAAAATGCCTGCTGTTTTTGATGAGGAAATGGCAGAGTATGAGCATAAAACGCTTACAGGAAATAGAATCATAGATATTGATGTCCTCTTAAATGTTTTTTTACAACTTTGTTGTCCAAGATGTTTCGAAGAAAGCTTATTGCTTTCTGAGGATTCAAGGCATGGTTTGTGTTCAAATTTTGTTATAAGGTGTAAACGTTGTAACTTTTACTCAGGGTTTTCTAGTTCAAAGAAAACTTTAAACTGTCCTGAAGTAAATACAAGATTTTTTATGGTATGAGACAAACTGGTAAATGTTTTTCTGGTGGGTTTAAATTATGTGATACGTTAAATTTACCCAGGCTCAGTAAAACTGCGTACACTAATCATGAGAACAAACTCATGTCTGTGATTTCAGAAGTTAGTGAACTATCAATGCAAAAAGCAGCTTCTGAACTGTTAGTGTGCTACATCCTTCTAAAAATAAAATAGTTGAATGCGGTGTTTCAGTTGATAGAACGTGGCAGTGTAGGGGTTACACTTCCATGAATGTGTGTGTCGCAGCTTTGTCAGTTGACACTGGTAAAGTAGTGGACATTGAAACAATGTCGTCATATTGCCCCATCTGCAGAAAGATTTCTAAAATGCCTAAAAGCATTGAATCGGAAACTTTTGCAGCAGATCACGTATGCCATAGCAATTTTCAAGGTTCTGCGTTGAAAAAGGAAGCTGTTGGTGCAACTAGAATCTTCCAACGTTCTATTGTGAAGCGAGGCCTTAAATATGCACAATATTATAGTGACGAGGATTCCAAGGGCTTTATCAGTGTCAAAGATACTTATGGTAAAGATAGTGTCACAAAATATGAATGCATCGGTCATGTTCAAAAGAGAGTAGGTGCGAGATTGCGCAAACTGAAGTCAAAAAATAAAAATTTGTCTGGTAAAGGCAAACTCACCGACTCTTTTATTGACCGATTGGAAAACTATTATGGAATTGCTGTTCGTAGCAATGTTGGAAACCTCTCCGGTCTTCAACAAAATCTTATTGCGACCCTGCTTTATTGCTCATAAAGTGCCAAGAAACCGATGCATGGACAGTGTCCCATCGGAAAAGATAGTTGGGGCTACTACCAGCGAGCACTATCTTGTGGCCAAAAACCAAAAGAAAAATATAAAGGTTTATCTAATGAAGTTTTAAACATGATTAAGCCTACATAATTAGAATTATGTACCAAAGAACTACTAACTAAATGTCTGCATGGCAAAACTCAAAAATGAGTGTTTTAATGGCATTATATGGCAGAGAGTACCGAAAGAAGTTTTCGTGTGCCTGAAAACTTTAAAATCTGGTGCATTGGATGCTGTTATACAATTTAATGATGGGTACAAGGGTTGTGTTGACATTTTTAAAAAATTTAATATAACTCCTGGTTATTTTACTTTAAAATCATACAAACATCTTGACGTAAAAAGATTTAATGATGCAGAACGTCATTCAACACCAAATGTATAGCAGCGTAGAAAATTTTTAAAAGCAACCAGGAAAAAAAATCAATGTTTTAGAGAGTAAAGAGGGTGTTATTTATAAATCAGGGGCCTTTTAAGTACATCTAATTGTGTTTAATATTAAAAACTGCTGTTTAAAGTTTATTTCTGATTTATTTCAAAATGCAATTTTTTAACGTATTGGCATCTGACAACGTAAATATCAGAAAAAGTTGTGAACCAAATTAGTTTAAATTTTACATGTACATTTATTTTATAGATTTAAAGAACCCCTACTATTTTCATGTTTATAGAGTTGATATATTTTTAGTAACTAAGATGTATAACATGTCTCGTAATAATTTTTTAGTGATTTTTCAATGTTCTTTTACTCGATCCTTGATAAAAATTCTAATAATTTGATTATCATTAGGAAAATGGTACCAGCCCTAAAAAATGTTATGATCAACATCAAATTTACAGAAAAGTGATATTTTTGTTTTCATTTGAGTTATGTGCGCTATTTTAACGATGAATTTAATTACAATTTTCACTATGTTTTTCTCCCTAAATTTTTTTTTTGTGTTATAAGTAAAATATTAAATGTATTTTTCATAGTTTTAAATTATGTTTCATCAGTAAAAAATATTTTAATAGCAAATATTACAGTTTTTCAAAAAATTTTCTTCGAAGGTGTACAGATACCGAGTATTTTAAGAAAAGTAAATGGCTTTAAGGTAAAGTGCTTCCCAAATTTCTAATGTTAGCAGTCCAATTTTCAGTTATAATTTTCTTTGCGTCCCCTTCTCGCATCCACACAATACCAATGCATTGAATTCAATAATAATGTACTAGGACGCAGAGCTACAACACGACTTCAATTATAAACCGTACAAATTATCAAGAGAAGTATTAATTTTTTTTAAATATGACAATCCCACATAGAGTTACTGGTAATCGTTTTAACTTGTTCTTAACTTGGTTTTGGTAAATTAATTATGAAATAGTTGTGCAGTACTGATACATTTATAAATATATTATATCAAAATAAATGTGTATTTTATATTTTTAATACAACAAATATATTTTGTTTTTCTTCCTTTCAGAAAAAAAATATTTTAAAATAATGTTGCATTTTAGGCATTTTGATATGCTCGCGCCCCCTCGTTGGGATAGCACGCCCCCCAAAGGGCGCACCCCACAGTTTCAGAAATGCTGTTTAGAGGCCAAAAGTTTTCCCTTCCTTACTTATATATATATAAACCAACGTTTATATAAGTTACAGCAACAGTAGTTATACGTATTTTTGCAACGGCATGGGCGATATTATAAGAAAGAAAGCCCATGGTTGTCAATTCAGCACGTATGACACATGATAAATCAGCGTTGCTAACTTGGCGAGTTATCTTGAACGTTGGCACTGTTGTATAAGTGCGTAAGTGTCTTATAAATATGTATATGTTATAAATATAATCAACATAAGTTATTTACTTCTAAATATTTTTAATTCGACTAATTGATGCTGAAAGCCGAAATACTCGTATATAAAAAGAATGCATAATTATTTAAACATTGCTCTTTATAGAAAACTGATTCAATAAAAAAAAAAAATGCATGCGTGTATCACTGTGAACAAGCTGTAGAAGTTAACTTCTTTGGCTTATATGTAATGAATTGTATAATTAAGTTTTATTTTAAAGTAATCTTATATATAATTAACAAATTTATTATTATAATTTTTTGTATTTAAAAATAATTAGGATGGAAAAGGTGTATAAGTATAAGCAAAATTTTCATTTTTAATACATAATACTAAAAAAATTATGGAATATATTTATAGAACATTATATTCTTTTTTTTTAGTGCAGTTACATATATTAATAAAATTGTATTTTTCAAAAGGATTTTTTAAAATTTTTATTTTCATCAATTTAATAATGATAATAATTTTGTACTTGTGGCTTTAGAAAAATATATATTTGGAATATTTTTATAGGCAACCCTTTCAACATGGCGACCAAAAAAAAGCAAAGAAAAACGGAAGATGAAAACCGCGAATTTAAAGTTGAGTGACCGATAATTTTGTGTTAATTCAAAACTTGCATGGACTTCCGACATGTCTTATTTGTAATTAGAAATTCGCGCATAAGTCAAATTTAGAGAGACATTTTACAAGAAAGCACGCGTCATTTAGCACTAAATATCCTATCGGTGATGCAAGGAAGAAATCAGTTGAGGAACTTCAGAAGAGTCAAAAGTCGTCAACTTCTTTGTTTAACAACTGGATGTAATATTCTAGCAATATTAATATAGCAAGTTTTGCTTTTAGCCAAGAGATTGCTAAGAGAGTTAAACCGCACACAGACTTCGAATATATAAAAAAATGTTTTATAAATGCATTCGAAGAGCTATTTCAGGATTTTAAGAACAAAGCAGATATTCTGAAAATAATTAAAGAGTTACCATTGTCTGCCAAAACCATTAAAGATAGAACAATTAAAATGTGTTTGAATATAACCACCCAGCATATCGAAGACCTGAAATTGGTTTCGGCTTTGTCAATAGCAGTTGACAAGTCTTGTGACATAAATGATACAGCGCAAATTTAGTTTTTGCAAGATTTATGTCTCACTCAGGCCCTAAAGAACTTTTGGGGTTATTGCCACTCAAAGGTCAGACGCGTGGAGAAGATATCGCAAATACTGTAATTGAGAGTATGGATACACATCATAGTCCCCTCGATAAAATTGTGTCGATTTCAACAGATGGGGACAAAAGTATGCCCTGCATAAGAAAATGGTTTGTCGCTATTTTGAAAAAAAAAAATAAATCACGTGATACTTGTTTACCATTGTATCATTCATCAAGAAGCGCTTTGTGTGCAAACATTTTCGGATGAAGATGACATTTGTAAAGTTATGGAATTAGTGATTACCATTATGAACTCCATTTTAGCTAAAGCTCTTAATCATCGATAATTCAAAGAATTTTTTGAAATGAATAGTGAGTACGCTGATCTTCTGCTTCATAACAAGGTACGTTGGTTATCAAGAGGGAACGTTTTAAAAAGTTTCGCGTCCCTTTTTCCGGAAATTAAAGCATTTTTTCTTGAGAAGGGCGTTCACTATTCAGAGCTAACAGACGATCAGTGGATCCAAAACTTTTATTTCATGGTAGACGTTACGTCTCATCTAAATCAGCTTAATCGTTAACTACAAGAGAAAGGAAACTAACTTTTTTGATGTTAGAAGAAGTAATAACATTCGAAAACAAAATTATCCATTTTTGCTCAGGATTTTGAAAGGGAAACATTGTTTTTCCCTTTCCGAACCTGCGGAATAATCGCCAAGAAAATAATTCCTCTATTAATAACACCATTTTAAAACAATAATTTTAAATATGAGGGAAGCATTTCTCAGCAGGTTTCAGGAATTTAAAAACAGCAGAGCAACTTTAGTATTTATCAAAAATCCTCTTGATGCAACGATAATCGAGTTGAAATTTTCTCCTTTTGAAATTGACATTAGTAGGTTTCAAATACAATTGCTGTATTTAAAAATTCAGGAGATATGGTGCTCTAAACTTGAACGTCTTTTTGATAAACTGGAAATATTGGAGAAGAAAAAATGTGAACTTAGTTCACAACACAAGTGGTCTGCTTTGAATGACCTGGAGAAGGAAGACATGATAATTTTCAATGCTTGGAATATAGTATTCCTGACTCTTACGATAAGCTGAAAAAGCTCGCGTTTGCTGTTCTTTCTCTTTTCGGTTCTACATATATATGCGAACAACCTGTTTCATACATGAATATTATCAAGAGTAAATTGAGAAGGCGTCTTATTGATAAGAACTTGGAATCATGCCTAAAATTAAAAACAACAACATACAAACCTGACTTACGCAAACTTTCCAAACTTTCCATTGTTCGCATTAATCAATTTTTTAAAGTATGAAATTTAGTTTCATTCATTGTACTACATATTTAGTGTAATAAAAGTTTACTAAACAAGCAGATTTGTTTTCCAATTTATTTTAAATTTGTTGTAATGTTCATATTTGGCTCTTTGGCTAATAAGTTTGCCGACCACGGACCTAGACTAATAGGGTAGCGTGGCTGCTCTTTAAATAGAGTATCATCTTAGATGCCATCCTTGTCACTGGACAGTGTTTAAAAATTACGGGGTTCGTTGCCAATTGCCCTCGTGCAGTTTTGGATAGTGACGTTAATATAACCCTCATTCTATCCTTTATAACAGACTTATTAGACTCACAAATATTCTCTTTTGGCATGAATATGACTAAAAGATCACGTAATCTAAAGACTCAGAAGGGTTTCCTTCAGTGCGTTTGGGAGATTGCTCCATATAATGATAATAATGACAAAGGCTATGTATATGAACTATTGTCTCATATAAATCCACTGGAGATTATGGTTCGCGATGTCAGATTGGACCAGACTTTGAACGTGAGGAAAAATATCTTTTGGCCAACTGATCTTCGTGCCATTGGTTTGGGAAGCATTAATACCCTGACGAGTGGCTTTATATCTACACAGATAGATTTCAACCAGGGCGCTGGAGTTTTCTGTGATATTTTTTCATTTTACTTGCATGTCGGCTCTCATACGACTCATCATAACGGCGAAAACCAGCCCATTCATTTGTCCTTTTATCAGCTTTCTGCCCGTCTCTCCACTACTGATAAGGCTGTAAGCTTATCAGATTCAAGTTCTGCCCTTCAGGCCTTGGCTAGTAACCAAGACAAACAAAGTTCCCGAGTACAGAGTTGCAGGGAGTTGCTGAGCAGAATTCTAACAAGGGTTGTTTTCCAGTGGTTGCCATCCAATGGTGGCCACTGGGGAAATTAAATATAGCAGATCTTTTAGAAAAAATAGGCACGAATATCCTTCAAAGATCTACTAGAGACCTGCCTCTTCACTCAACAAAACTCGGAATTGATAGGATTTATAAAAAAAGCTTTTGAGATGCTGCCAAAAATAAATAATGTAGAATGCTATTAAAACCTGTGTCTAGGACTCTACTCGTGCTGCTGTTGCGGATAAGTTTAGATTGTTGCCTAGACACGACTGACTTTGCACTAATTCGTTCCGTTTTAACCTGACTGGCTCCTTTTTTTGTGTTTTGTGTGATTTTGGACAAGTCATAGACGCTGCTCATGACGTGTGCTCTACACTTAAGAGTTTGGACTATATTGTATAAAATATTGGAAAACTCGTTGTCTAATGACCTGATGGTCACAATGGCCAGACATTTGATAAATAATATAACTCTTATTCATTCGGTCAAATATTTATCTTTCAAACAAGATGAAACGAATGAGAATAACAAAGCAAAAGATTTTTGAACTTAGACTCTATGATGCTTAAGACTTGCTGCAAAATTTGGAAGCTAATTCAAACCATAATTTCGCTAAACACACACCATCGCGTCATGAGAAAAAATAAAGTACAATTTGGGTCTCAAAATCAACTGGTATGATGGTGATTTTTATTCCATAATAAATTTTTTTACTAATGTCGCGCTCTTTAAATCAACGTGAGAAGCGAATGTCAAAGCTTCTCGTAATTCTGAATAGCGGTGACTGAGGAGGAAGGATAGCTGAGGTGCTATCCACTCTAAAGCTTACATGGGGAAGTCAGAACAGTTTTATGCATTGTTGTCACTCATAATAACATAGTTCGTCCTCTATAATCATCCCATATTTTTGTTGATCATTTGATATTCAATAAACGTAGTCCAAGAACAACGGAAAAATTTATGCTTCTCTCTTATTGAGCCAAGTGGCCACCATAACCTAATGGTCTGGTATATGAAACCGTGGTCAATATTGTCGAATCAAGAATTCCAATCTCGATGCAGACCTAGTCCAACCATATAGAAAGGACGATGAGCGGGAAATCTGCCGAAGCTGAAAGTTCTTATGTTGGCAATTTGCAGAAGAGTGGTACCTATTCAGATGACGTCCTCGTCACTTCATCTCAGTTAAAATTTACGTGTTCCACCACGAATAGCTTTCTGCTCCCTTAGAGTGCGGTGTACACTCAATCCAAACTAGTAAGCATCGGAGAATAAATATATAATCAATCAGATAATTTAGCAAAGCCTCTATCTGGCTACAGCTTTCTTGATCTGATGGAAATAAGTTTTTAGTGGAATTGTATTGTTATAAACATTATTTCTACTTAAAAATCATTCACGTAGATAGGTTGATGCACATTAAATCATTTAATACTGATAGTAAACAAATAGGCTTGACAATAATGTGGGTGATTGACTTTCAGGGCATGTATCGATCTCGTCAAATGAGGTTGGTTGAAAAATACGGTGCTTTAGTTATGTTTACGAGCGGGCTGGATGGCGTGGTTGGTTTGTCACTGGCCTTCCACACCCAAGGTTGCGGGTTCGACCCCGGCCCAAGTCGGTGGATTTTCGTGATGCAGAAAATCGACAGCGGCCATGTTGTATGGTAATACAGCATGTAAAAGATACCTAGAGTGCCTGTTTGGCTTGGGAATTCTCGGCAAAATTAAACCCTGGTACAATTTCGCATCGTCAGAACTTAGGTGCCTCTCTCTGTGGAGGAAACTGGGCATCAAAATTACCTGCGGCGATTGGTATCCGCCTGTATGGCGCCGCTCTAAAGAGTGATACCAGCTCTTGGGGATGTACTGGGTCTGAAATGGTGAAAATACCAATCCGCAGCCCATTGGACAAAAAAAGTTATGTTTACGAAGATTTGTCCCATGCAAATACAGGCCGCCTAAAGTGCCTCTAACCCAAAATATTAACAAACCCGAGCTAACGGTTACAGTTTGTTGAGTAAAAATACTATTGAACTCAGTCTGTGATATTTCAGGTGGAGATATGTATTGGAAGAGTATTTTCGGGATTTCCACCTCGTGATGGGCTGATACACGTTAAATGTATCAGATGAGTAAATGAGAGTTGTATTATTGTCACGCTAGAAAGCAACATAAGGGCTATCTGAACATGAGCCTCGGTCGAGTGACAAAGACGACAAATTAATCAGCCTCTTCCGTTTTATAACTAACAGAACGACGGGACGCCATTCAGCATGAGCAGGCTTTACGTTCATCAATCTTCTTCCGAATTTCGTTTTCTGTGCCCCTAGAGTTCAGACTCATAGCACACAGGCTACGAGCACTTCACTCTAGTTACTAGGCTACAGTGGCTACATTAAGTATAATCAGGACAAAAAGCTCTGATGATGGCATGGTTTAGATGAGGACAGTAGGATGTCGGCTAAAGTGTCTAAATCATCATTGGTTCCAGCTTCAAAATCATTTCGAGAAAATGTTGGGCTTAGCAATTCTGCGCCGGCAGAAGGATTGTTTGATTATTACTAACTCCCAACTTAGAAACTATGGTAGGGTTGTTGAAAACGGATCTCATAAGACTGAATCATGGCCAAGTACAATGGGGGCGTTTGAAATGCTCCCTCTTTTAGAAGCATCCCCAACACGAGAGGAGGACATATGAGGACTTTGACTTTCCGACACGCATCAAATCTTCTTTGTGGCGGGTCTTTAATGACTTCAGAATTCAAACCATGTTTCGATAATTGTAATCATTGTCACCAGCTTACGATCATGAATTCTTGGTTACCATTTCACCTTGGAAACTTGGCAATTAGGGAATGTCCAATAATTGGTTGGTTAAAATTTTGCGTTGTGCTAATCTTAAATAATGATCAAAATACATTTCTAAAGATTTTTATAATAATTATTTGGCAACACTAAAAATTACTGTTCGAAGAAATGGATGGTATTTTTTTGGTTCATGTGAAAGCATTACCCTGCACTATTGCCTCTGGTAAACATTGATATCGGCTCTCTAGAGCTAAGTTTTTTAATTCAAGGAAGGAATGGAAGTACCGGTTATTGAACATTACTACTTTTGTACAGTCTGTTACTCATATCTTCCAGAAACACAGGTCAGTCATGTTGACATCTACCATTTCCTTGGAAGTCTTTTAATATTCACTTGCTTTCGATGTAGAAGAAGCGTGACGAATGGAATGGACGTGTTCTGGTTCCCAAGATTCCAAACTCAGAATAATACTTTCTGTTGTGGTAATTGCCAAATAATTTTCACATCCAAAATGTTCCTGCTAATCCATGTAGAATCCATGCATGATCTTTAAATCAAAAGAATTATCATTAGATGTTTGTAGATTGCATGTCGATCTTAATACTAGAAGCACCACTGAAATTATTTTGACAATGTTGTCAATTTTCCATGATGTACTTCAAAACACAAACAAGCACCAAATCTTGCATTTTTAAACTTTTTTTAATGTGCCTCAGTTCGTATGGGAACAGTTTTTCAAATGAATATTTTAATTATTAAAGTAAAATATTTTAAATACCTTAAACAGCCAATGAAGGACATTATGACCTCCCACCCCGTAAGAAAAAGAACCGTTTAACAAGTGAAATTCTATGTTGAATTTTCTAATACCTTGTTTTTGTGTGAATGGAGAAATATGCTACTATTGTGGTGATGGCTAGTAGGAGATGAATAAACTTCAGTTTGGCTTAGTTTCAATGATGCATAGTTACGAGAAAGAGCAGTCTTCTTGCTCATGAGTGCATCTTAGAGTAATTTTAACCACTATAAATCTTCTTTGAAATGAGCACATATCCTAGCGGTGTGGTCACACGAGGGAATTTTTAAAAGAATGTAGTCCGTATAGAGCTATAGCCCAAAACTGAACTCGATGCAACTCGTTCCAACAGCGTTCTCAAAACTACAGATCACATCCAAATAGCAATTATAGGGTTGAGTAGACAAAAGCGTTTTGCCATCCTGGAGCAATTAAATTTATATATCAGAGAAGACCTTACAGATTAAGATGTTAGTGTTGATAACGTGGATTTATAGAATGTGTCGTCTTCGGAAAGAAATAACAGTGATGCTGCGGAATATTTCAGCACAATCTGATTTTTCATACTATAAGCAAAGATCAGGCAATAACGTACCAAATCCTTCTACTAGAGATTGCATATCATCTATTTCTCTAATAGCAAGTCGATCAACACATTTTGTTCTTAACATTGAGACAAATCCTCATCTACTTGAGATGACAGCATCTGGTATGCCTTTTTTTTCTTCTATAATTGGCTTGTGAATACTAAACATTCAAAGCTTTACGCAACT
>BMAO01037661.1:0-15759 GCA_019973975.1 Trichonephila clavata | reverse complement strand
TTGTATATAACATAACAGTCCAAGATGAAACGTAGTATGAAAGAATTCCAAAGCAACTAAATCCAAATACACACAAAAAGTCCTTTGCAATGAAAACTAACTCATTCATAATTATGTAACGGTATGCAATTAAACTTTTCAGATGAATCTGTAAGTCTTCTAAGCCAACATTAAGCTATTCGTGTGTTCATCTTCCCTTTCATAAATGCAGTTCCACTCAGACATACATTCTGCCATCCTGTTATGCCACAATGCCCATTTTAAAAAGCAACTTATCTCAGCATTCGATTCCTAAACTATTGAAGTGTACAATTCAGCAAAACAGAAGTTTTTCGAGCAGCACATTTATTAACTATATTTACATGAAATAGCAAATCATGAACTGTAGCTCAACCTACAATCAAAATATTACAATCTAATACCGGACAGTGATAGAGATATCTTTTATTCCCTTGGTACATCACAGGTGGAATTCGAGATTTGAAACAACGTGGCACAGATCTCATTCAACGGAAGTAAGTTCTACACCTCAGTTCGAACTCCACACTTTATATTTCCAGTGTTGCACAATGGCCTGAAGAAACAAGCATCTGGATATCCATGTAGCTTCTTTGGAAGATAAAGTTATATCTGGAAACATCAAATCATTCAGATCAGTCAAGAAGAGAATTCTCAATCTAATTTTCATACTTTATTATAAACAGTGATTTGTTGAAAAACTAAAGCCACATAATCCAACTTTTGCCCAATCGGTCGCAAAATTAGTGCTTATGTTAACCAGGATGGGCGATAACATTACAATATGGTTACCTTGATATTTTTATCGTCTGGCGATGTGGTTTCCATGGACATAACGTATATTAGAAGTAAATTTTATTGGTTTTTTCCAGGGTAACCCTATTTATTTTAGACGATTTTAATTCATTCTTTAAAAATTAACCATTTTCATTGCATTTGCTCATTATTTCAGTCTTCTGTTTTATTTTGTGCTATTTTTGAATATATACGGATATTTCTAATATCATGGGTGAGTATTAGGATAATGTTTTTTAAAGAATGAGTGCTGTACTTTAAATTATTGCTATAAATCGTCTATATTTTCACTTTATTTTATTAATTAAATTCTTTTTTGACGTTTCTTGTTCCATTAAAATTCGTAGAAGGAACTCGCAATTTTTGAAATATTGCAAGTTTTCTGTACTTTTTAATTTGTATTCATTATTAATTTTAATATATATTATGTAATTATTTTATTAATAGTATATGATATAAAATACAATTATTATTATAAATAATAATCACATGTTCGTTATTAATAATAACTGTTTTTATTATATTTATTTATACATAATATTACATATGTTATTTATTTATAAATATTATTACATATGTTATTTATTTATAATTATTTTTTTGCATTATGTATTTATAATAATTATTTTATATTCATTTATAACTATTATTTTGTTATTTATTTTTAATTATTATGTTATATGAGTATTCTTATTTATCATTTTTATTATATTATAATACGATGATTATTCTTTTTTATAATTACAATTGAATTGTATTATAATTTTTATTATAAATAATAATTGCTATTAAATCATACTATATGAATATTATATGCAATAACTATTAAATTATATTATAAGATTATTATGTACATCATTATATTATTCGTACGTAACTTTTTATTATATTCTATTGATATTCATTATTTAATTATTGATCTTAGTTACTCTCAATCTCTTCGTATATTCTTCATTTAAAATATAATTTAGTGTATTTCAAAAAACAATTCTTTAAAATTATTTTCCTGACGATTTGTAACCGCTAGGCTGCCTTCTTAGATTCCATTCCAGCTACAACATGCGCTGCTTGGCGTGATTCCTATATTGCGCCTAGCAGCGCTTGGTGCTCCAATCATATCAAACTAGTTCCACTCAACCTTTCAGATTAAGCTGTTAAGAGTCTAATTTAAAAGTTTTAACAAGTTAAGAACAATATCGATGATTTATTCTTGTGCTAATGCGATGAGTATAATATCAATAAAAATGAAAAGAATTCAACGAATTATTTGAATTTTTACTAGCTAATAGAGAAACTTCTTTGATACATTTACTCAAGATTTTATAATTTTCTGCAATTTGTAACATACAATATGTAATAGTAATTTAATTACTTGTCAGTAATTAAGAAATTTACTTATTTGTAATGCAATAAAAATCTAATAAAGTTCAAGAATTGTATAAGTATGTATATATGTTTGATTGCTCAGAGTGTTTATATTCCTTTTCAGTATTTTTATTAAGTTAATTATCACGTAAATACTCATTATTAAGAACATTTCTAAATTATTTCAATTTTTAAGTTCTACTCTGTGAACCACTCTCTCACCGGATCTAAGAGGTATTTTGATAAGCTTTGAGAAAAGTAACCAACATTCGTTTATAATTTTCAATAGAAAAACTGCATAATGTGACATGATTTAAAACTCAAATTTGTAATTCACTAGTTTTAAGAAAACCACTTCTATACTCAAATTGTATTTTTTTATTGTTATCATTTGAATTACATAATCATTGTATTCATAATAAATAAATTTACAAATTCAGAGATAATCAAGCTTAATTTTGGTAATAATATTCAAAACTTCTATTAAAATTAATTTTCCGTTGGTAATTTACAAATCATGTTCTCAAAATTTAAAGTCTATATAAATTCTCTTAAATAGAATGCTTTTGACAAATTCAATAATAAATCTAAGCATTTTTATTTAAGTTTCTTTGGAAATGATTTAAACACAGGTTTTAAATTGATAATATTAGCAACGGCGATAACTTTTGCGATTAAAATTTTAAGCATAATTTTATTTGAAAACAATTACTCATACATATGCTTAAAATGCTCAAATACACTATTTATAGGTTTAATGAATAGCGGGACTCAACAATAACTCCTAATTAATTCTAAATGCTAAACAGGAAACAACATATTGGAATCGCATTTTTCTAAACAAGTTGCACAATTGAAATTATATCATAATTCTTTAAATGGTATCAACTCTAATACAATTCAACACATTTACAACTTAGCTCTGCATTATCCAACGAGTCCTTCAGTTAAGAGGTCTCAGGACTGTCTCGAGCGCAGAAAATATAAACAATTTTCAAATAGATATAATTCTTTGAAATTAAAATTAAATAATTCGAATTTTTACACATCATTTATAATGGATTAAGGCTTCAAAAAGTACAAAATGTTTAATATATAATCATTATTTAAAAAATAATAAGAGCGTATGAAAATAGGAAACATTTCTGTAATAAATACTAAGTAATTTTTAGCTGCGCATGCTATTTGCTAAAACAGTAGCCTTTGATGTATAAAACTTTAAAGAATTATAAAATGTACCTTACTCTTTAAATCCTACTTAATTTTAGCATTAAATATTTATATGTATTTCAAAATGTTTGAAAAATATTGAGATTATTTTAAAAAAAATTAAATATGCAATTTTTTATTTTTTTTAAAAAAACATTATTTATTATTCTATTTATATAAAATAGATACAGTATAATAAGGACCACACACATTTAACTTTATATATCAATTTATTGCTTGTAATTAGATTTATTATTTTAGAAAAACGTAAAACTTAATAAATATTTCTTACAGAAATATTTCTTACTTTCATATGCTTATAATTTTAAAAATTGCAATTATATATGTTAAACATTTTACACTTTTTCGAAGCCTTAATAAATAATGCTTAAGAGATTCGAATTCTTTAATTTTAATTTTAAAGAAATATATCTATTTGAAAATTGTTTATATATTCAGCTCTCGAGACAAAGTTAATATCCCTGAGACTCCAATAATTTCGTTCTCTTTGTTTCTGTCAGAATTAATAAAGGCTTTTGAAATTAACACTCTTCGACACCTTATCCTCTTTATTCTCCTCTTGTTGGCGCCTTTTAAACATTTGTGCTTGACAAGCTTTAAAAAGAACAGATGAGCAGTTTTAGAATTCAATGGAATGAAGTATGCTCAACTAGGAGTCAGGAGTTTGAACAATGTGGTACTCTGAAAGAAGGTTAAAGATTAGAATAATAAAAGATGTATTGTTATACAAGAATAATAATCTGAAGTAGAGCGTTTGTTTCGGTAGCATAAGTATTCAATTTCCTCGTCTCTTCTTAGCTATGCTTTAATGCAGTCCTTGAAAACTACTTAGGAAAATTAATTCCAGCGCGGTTAGCATTGTTACTTGAAGTTATTTGGCTCTTACGAATAGAAAATTTATTGTTATGATGGTAATATCTTCTCACAAAGGAAGTTAATACGGGGAAATTGAGAAAATAATTAGGTCTAATTTTCAATAATATAAAAAGAATCTTTATTTGGAAAAAATAATATTTTTTAACAGATTCCACGATCAGTGGCCGTAATTGTTTCATTCCCATATATATAAATACAAAGACAATTAAAAGATCCCCAGTTCAAAGTAATTTATTTCGCTTTTAAAGTATTTCCTGGATTTACATGCTTAATAAGCACGTGTCGCTATACTAGCGGTACTCAACCTGCGGCCCACCGGACCATTTTAATTGGTCCGGTCATGGCGCATTGCACTGAGAAATTCATTTATTTCTGAAAATTAGGTGGACAATTCTTTGTAAAAAAATCAAATCTATTAATTTTGCTTTTTACTGTCGATGTCGTGTGGGTACGAATTAATATTTTTATTCTGATTATAGTAATAATAGACAATTGTGGAGTAGCGATCATTTTATGAGTGAAACTAATTTTTAACTATCTTTCATATTTTGCAAGCAAAAATTATTCGAAGAAAATAGATTGTTTCGAGACAATTGGGAAATTGACTATATTTTGTAGTGAAAAACAAGCAGGTTCAGTAATTGTATGGTTTGTCACGAAAGTGAATTTTAAAATTTCAATAAACAGGAATCGTTCAATGACACTTTCCCACGAAGATCTCTTTAAAGAGATGATAAATTGGCTTTCTTGAATAATCTTTACAACAACAAAAAAGTGTTTTGTCAGTGGTAATGTCACAGCGATAATAAAAGCACCCAATACAATTTGTTACATCATTGGTAAACATATGAAACCATGTACTAATGCAGAAATTGTGAAAGAGTGATTCTTAAATGCTGCAAATTTAGAAAAATCATGAGATAAAAATAAAAAATAATAATTAAAAAAGCGAAATAGGAGTTTTAATATTTTAATCAATTTCCACATTTTAAATTTTCTATGTTATCTTAGTCTGAAAGTATTTCTTCCCCCCCCCTCCATGAATCCTCATGTTGCGGTTGAAATAGCCGTCATATGTTTGCGGCCCGCGTGAAATATCCATCATATGTTTGCGACCTGCGCAAAATAGCTAACATATGTATAAGGATAAGCAGAAAAGAAAAGTTTAATACCACTGGGCTATACGATTGGCTTAGAACTATGTATATAAAAAAAATTTTACGATTGTTCTGCCTTGAGATTCGACAACTTTTAAGAAAAATGAATAAGTATCTTCTTTTATTCATAATGAAAAAGCCTACACAAATGTTTATAAATGGTTTCGAATTCTAAAGATTAAATTTTCACTTAATTTTAAGTATTTATTTCACCTTTATTTGTCCATGACAAATATATATTTGTTGTATTATACCGCACTATTTTCAATGTGTCTTACATCAATATTAAATAATTTGTTGACTACATATCTATAAAAGTAAATTATTCCAATTAACCAACACATGTGCAACACATGTGTGTGCAATCATAATATAACTAAAAATTCGAAAACACATTTGCACCTAGGTTCTCATATTTTTAATTGGATGGGTTTTTTTTTTTCATTTTTTATTATAGTTTTCTTTGAAATGTTCGGTTTTATTTACTTCAATGACGCTAATTTAATGTTTGAGTTTTAAATTTAATAATTTCTTGATTTATCATTTTTTCATTAATCATGCTCAGAAATATTGACGCAAACACTGTTTTTGAAATTAATTTAAAATTTTCAAATTGTTAATTTATTAAGTTTTATACATTTTTTAATGTATTTTATTATTTCAAATTTTCCCCTCTCTCCCTTTCTCTATAATATCCTTACCATTCTAAAATCTACAAAACCCAAGTTAATTGTTTTCCGAATAAGCGTATAATTAACAATTTACAAGCATATAATTAACAAACATTATTATTATTATTATGTTAAAAATTTATAATCACATTTACTTATTTCTTTAAAAATAAAATAAAATTAGCTATAAATAAAATTTATAAAACATAATCGATTTATATACATGAAGATATCTTCTACAAGAAATTTCAAGTTCACTGTATATTTTTATTTCAATCCATTTCATAATCTTTATTTTTATAAACTGCCTGATGATAATCTTGAATTCTATGGAATGTTTACAGCTAATCCTCCGTTTCATAAATTGTTTGCTGTGGTAAACCTTAATAATATAAATTGTCTGCTGGTAATCCTTAATTATATAAATTGTCTGCTGGTATCCTTAATTCTATGAATTGTCTAATGATCCTGGGTCTGTATTATCTGCCCTAGTGGATTCATAGTAACGTCTTCAGTGCTGAAGAAAAGTTCAAGATAAAGAACACAATCATGGAATAGCTGTCGTACGTTAGAAATCTAGACCAGAAAACCAGGATTATTAGAAATGTATGTTATTGAATTAAGCTCCTACTAATCTCATAGAGAGAGTAATTATCCTTCTTTTTTTAGATTTGAGGAATTTGAATGTGATTGTGCTACAGTTATTAAAGATAGCGGAAAGTTAAGTTACTTAGTCACGATAAAACATATATTTGGTGTAGTATTTTGCGCATTTTTGTAAGAGTTTTTCTATGAATAAAATATGTTTAAACTATATGGAGTGAATATTGTACATATTCATAAGAAAAAATAAAAATACATAAATTAAATGATTTTTATGAAAGGCTTAGAAGCAGTACATAAAATTTAAGATTTAAATTTGTTTTAAATTTAGATGTAAAGGAATGGATACTTTTATATATAAATGCAATGGAAAGAATAGTTATACAAAAGCATTTAAGTGGATACTATCATGAATGCAATGAGATGTATAATTTTATGAATGGAATGGAAATAATTCATACATAAATGCAATGAAATGAATACTTTTGGGAAATCAATAAAACGAATATTCATATAAATACAATGAAATGAAGATGGTTGATAGTATTTAATGCATACAACATTGATACATTTTAGAAGAAAAAAAAACTTTTTAGCAATTTTTTGATTATTCATTAGAGAGCAAGAAATAGGCAAGCAAAAAAATTATTTCTCAAAAATACTACAAAAAGGAACACTGTCTTTTCCTCTTTTAAAAAGTTAAGTATTCTTGCAAAATTTTAGAGAGAGAGAGAGAGAGAGAATTTCTCTTTTTACTCTCTTGTAAATGTACTTTTAGTAAATTTACAAGACATTTTTAGTAATTGCAATTATAATAGTTACAGTTTATAACAAATTTTTTTTTGGATCAGAATTATTAATTTTATCATAAATGCTGTTCTAGTGAGATTCCGAACTGATCTAGTTTGTATTCCTGTATCAAGGAATTTCTATGATTTCTAACAAAAAATAACAATTAGATATTTGTTTTTTCTTTTACAGATACACACTTAGCTATTGAATGCTGTACACATGCATATCTATTAAGATTTTGCATTAGTTTTTTTATTTTAATGTTGATTCTCTACCTCCTTAAAAACGGATTAATAATAGGAAAAAATTGCTAACACTTGCATATTACTTAAAAAGAAATTTCCAAATTTGCTGAACTATAAGAGATTTTACTTGAAAGTAATACTTTAAAGCTTATTGGCAATAACTTTTAACTCTTAACTGCTCTTGTGTTACTTTTGTTACTCAATGTTTCTTCTTGAAAATACTTGTACTGTTTCATTTAGATCAAGCCAATTTTTAAACTGATTATTATTGAAGTAAGTAATTTAAGTAATATGCTTGAATTTAAAAAAACGAAATATAAACTAAATACATTCCTTGACAGAGAAAGTATTATGTTACGCCACGAATGTATGAAAAGAGAAAGAACCTCAAACAAAGATCAACAACATTGAATAATAAATTATGTATATTTCAACCAGTTTCAACAGTACAGGGAGCATAAACACCTCATGATTAATTGATTTTAAGTCGCCTGTGTGTGTTTCAGACAGTAACACGCAGGGGAACAGTCACTGAAGTTACGGATTGCTGTCTGAATGATAGATGATTATTGACTTCTAACCATTTGACATAGCTCATTCTCCGAGTATAGTAAAGCTAGTATACGAAAACAATAGCCAGCCATCTTCCAGATGAGTTGGATGGAAGAATGATTAAGAATCAATGATTTTAAGAAAACATTTAGGAATCTTGTATGATTTGTTGAAGGATGCATTTTGTGTGTGGTAGGATTTTATCATACTTGCAAATGACATCAGATAGGCTTTGGAAAAAGATTAATAATACTGGCTGTAGTACGTCATCTCCGTATGGCTGGGTTGTCATAGGCAGCAATACTCACCAGGAAGCTCTGCTATCGTACGTGATGACACTCCAAGCCATATGATGCCGTGTTATCATGTGGTATGACATTCTATAGCTACAGTTAGTTGAATTTGACGTAATACCACGTTGGCACTAGATTCGTACTTAGTGATTATCAATGTCAATGTGACACTGTGTTTTTCACTGTATACTGTATTCACGTATACGACACTGTGTCAATCCATCTTGCTTGCACGGTTACTTCAACTTATTCTGAGTGGCTAGAGCATTGGACTCCAGACCGGAAGGCCTGGGTTCGATGCCCGATGCCACCAAATCCCCACCGAGTATAAACGGAGAACGTGCTCGTTAAATCAGTGGGTCCGAATGGTGTCGCCATCTATCGTGTTGTTCCAAGCAAAATCGCACTGTCACCTTCTTGGGGGCTCAAAGCTTAGGCTAACGACAGGCGTAAAATTCTAGCCCTTAGCCGGGATGAATTTCGTGGACCTTGATCTGATGTTACTATTGATCAGGTGGCATAAGCAACAACAACACTTATTCTGAAAGATGAGTGGATGCTGTTAGATCGATAAGTCTTCCTAACATGCGATAGAAGTGTAAACCTCTGGCACAAATCTAACTAGTTGATAGGAATCTGAATGCCATATGCCGAATGTCTTTCTGATCGCAATGGCTCTCCATGGCGACTGGTGCATTCTCTTCTTCGTGTCATTTATGCCATAGGTGTAGGTGATTATTTCTCTTCGATATAACGGATGTACTACACTTTAAATTTGAGTATGATCCCATAATCACCTTGTGAGCTCGTTTGTCTATTGAAACAGCTTCTGTTGATCGTAATTTGCTATTAAGTTTTATTTGTGGCGATAACCAGTATTTCAAGTTGATTTCCTTCAATAGCACGAAAATGCGAAATTTGTGTATTTGTGTGTTGATTTCTTCTCTTATACCATCTTCACTCTTGAATAGATCGGGTGCTTATTCCGAAGCGTTCATATAACTAGGTGAGTTGCATCTGGCTTCTGAATTGCATCCTTCTTTTAGCTCATAACTTAGTATTGTACTTTCAGTCAGGTAATTTAATTTTAATTTTTTCATTTCTAATCATAAAGAGGAATACGAAAAGCAGGTGAAGTTCAGGTGTCGTGCCCGTCACTTGAATGAATGAGGTCCGTCACCAATATATCTCGTGTTGCTTTACAGTGCGACGTTAATAAACACTCAAGTTGAGGGGAAAATTTTCAAGATGAAAATTTGCTAGATGAAAATTTTCGAGATTTTCTAGATGATTTTTAAAATTAGTTTATTTAAGTTACTGTTGTCTAAATGCAAATGCACCCCATTTTTGTTTCTTCAAGATGAATTAGCTTTTTCTTTTCATTCAATATTCAATTTTTTTGCCAGTCTTTTCAAATGCATAGGTTAAGTTATTATAGCGTAATAACCAATCTTTCAAAACGCATTGGCTTTTTAACGTCCCAATTTGAAACTACCTGATGTCTATTCCAATGCTTTAAAATAAAATATTTAAAAATACCACACGTAACGTGTAAGTTAATTGTTTTGAAATATAAATCTCAATTTCATAAAAGTTCATAAGTTTACACTCAAAGAAAGTTACTGAGCTAATAAATTGAAATACATTTATTGAAATAACGAATGAATTCAGTTACTCTCAATCAATTATTTTTGAATGGTTTTTAGTTTTAGAAATTTCTTCTTTCTATAATATCAGATTTAATTAAACTCTCATATAGAGCCAAAAAATAAATTGGAAGTTCAAATTATCGTATTACTTTATGTATTATTATAAATTCACAAACTAATAGAAATGATTTTAAAACTTTTAAAACTATTTTACTTTCTTCAACATGAAATGCCATTGATCTCAAAGTAGGAAATAAATTTAAAAAGATAATAAGATTAAGTTTAACTCCTGAAGTTTCCCTTTTTATGAAGAAAGAACTTAGAAAAGAACTATACTAGATTCCAATTAATAAATAAAAAATTTTCAACTTATCAACTGGAGATTAGACTTAATAATAAAGGTATTTTTTATAAAAAAGTTTACAAAATATTCAAATCATTTCATTTTGCTCTAAAGTTTTTATCTAAATGAGGAAAATCTTTTCTGATATTTAACATATCAAATAAATGAAAAATACCTGATATTTTCATAAAATTAATACTACAAATTTTCTGTTTAATATATTTCGCTTTCTTTAATCATTTAATATTTTCTGATAAGAACGAAGAAATCGAAATGGAAAATAAAATGATGAAATTTCCATTTTAATTAAAGTATTCGTTTTACATGTGATTTCTTTAAGTTAAGTAATTACATAAAATATTTATTTTTATAAAAATCCTTTTCTGTAATTAACACGAAATATAATGAAGGCGAAAGAAAAACTCAAAATTATCCAAAAAACCAAGCTGACAAATTTAAAAGAAATATAAAGCACCTTTAATTTTAATTCCTTCGTGAAAAATAAAAATAAAAAGCCTCAATTTTAATAAGTCTCAGTTTTTTTCTACGAATAATATTTCCTATCAGTAAAAGAAATAAACTGCTAAAGTTCTCTTTATTTTGATTCTTATCTTATTCTCTGTGATGAATATTTAAATTTCTAGCCATATTATCTTATTTATGCTTCATCTCTGTAATTATTAGATAATTCAACTGGGAAGGAAAAAGAAATCATTATTAAATACATTTAATTTTAAATAGAAAATATGAAACCATGCAATTCTTTTATCTTTATTGTTGGAAAAGTATTAAGATATCACTTTGGTTTCCTGGTTGAAAAGTAACCATTTTCAATCTCATAACTGTTCATGATAATTAACTCGCTGAGATATAATTGAGAAAAAAGAAATGTTATAATTAACGAATTAAAATATTAAAGGAATACTTCTTCTTTTAAAAAGAGCGGAAGTTTTTGAACGAACTAATTAACTTAACTTTTTTTTTAAATAACTGTAAAAGTAAAAAAGATTATAATAAAATACATGTCTGTTTTTGTTCATTTCGTTGATCTGAATTTCCTTTTTTTAAATTAATTTTAAAAAGAAAGCAGTTTTCTAGAATGTCAACCTTTTAATTAATTCATTATCGAATAAAAAAATTTGAAAGTTCAAAAAGTTTAAAATTTAGAAATAACATTTGAAAATATATATGTGCTATATTATCATTCTATTTCTCAACTAAGAAAAAATGTAGCAGAAAAATTGAAGTAAACAGACATTTGAAGATGATTTATGTGTGTGAATGTGTAAGTGGCTCAGTTGTTGTTGTGGTTTACTCAGTATTCCTCAAACTTTCCATATTTGCGACCCAATATTTAATCATTATTTTCATCGTGCCCCCCTTTCCCAATGCAATAACAATGTGTCGAATTCAATAATAATATACTTTGACACTAAAGTTACAATACGACTTTTTCCTCTTAAGTTCCACGGCGTATACAAACGTCTCACGCTCAGGCAGTGCGTTAATTGCCCCGGACGTATATATACGTCTTTCCGAAGTACGATCGTTTATGCGTACTGCTATCCATAAAACTATTCCGAAAGCTTTGGAGTGCAATAAAAGAACCTTGACAGGGTTTGCGGCAGATTTTCTTATTTCAGGAGATTTGTTTATTTATTCCTATCCTATTCCTACCGCACAGTTTGAGAAACGCTGGGTTGACTTGTCCATGCAGTTCTAGGCTCATCCATGCAGTGAAATCAAATGGAGCCGAATGCATCAAAATCAGTCTTGTTATGTCGACGACCTTTGGCGAATAGAGCAGTTGATGGTTCGTGGGGTTTGGATTTATGTAGTAGAGTTTAGTCAATAAAGAAGGACAATTAAAAATATGGTTACTAGAGAGTCGAATGTTGGGACAGTGAGGACAAGTATTATGACTTCTTTGGCCATCAGTGTATATTTTCTTCTCTTTAAAGTGTTTGTGACGGGGCTATCTGCGAGATTTCAATACTAATCCTCTTGGGAAACTTTGGGGCCAGCATTTATACTATTTCACAGCCTCTTTGGGAAAAACACGAGATAGTTATATGTTAATTAGTTCGACAATATAAAGTCTATATATAGATTTCGTAAATGTAGAGAGAAGGAGTTGCCAAGCTTTAACGTAAGTATCGTCGGTGAATTACTTCACGAACTTAGCGCGCTTGATAGACATGAATTATAAGAGTAAATTGTTAGATTAAACATTGAAGAAAATAGATTCAGTACCGGCCTGAGGTTAGCAAGTGTTCGTCTCCTTGTCCATTCTGATAGCCGAGATTATTTAGAATTGAATTTTAGATTTGAATATTAGAATTGAGTGTTAGGATTAATATACGTATTAGGGAATTACTCCTAGGTTTCTACTTATAATTAAACTTGTGATTGTTTATATGTTTGTCAGTCCTGAATAAACATAATTGTTATTATGGCTTTTGTTGGTGATGATATGTTTCCTCCCACACTTAGAGACGCGCCGGGCAGAGTGAGCGGGGTCCGAGAAAGGACCCAGCCACCACATGTTTTGTACGTAATTTTGCTATGGTGGTTGAGGTTATAGGGTTACAATTAAGATCTAGAATAAAGTACTTCTTAACTGAATGGAATATGAGCTTATGTCTGGCTATTGCATCAGCGTAAGTAAGGATAAGAGTATTCGAAAGTTGATGGGAGTTTTTGACCTTGAAAAGGTTTAGTGACTCAAACTAATTTAATAGCAATCTGGTATTAAAAATGTAAAAGAAAATAAGAAAAATAGATGTGTTATTTAAAAATATAATAAATTTATAGGTTGTCGACAAATATTGGCCAATTATTGGACGTTTATTTCAAATACTTGCATCGTTTCTATCCACAAACCTATCAATAATCCTCTTACGGTAAATTGATTTCTTTTTAACAGTTGCTCTATTGAAAACTTTCTCCCAAGGAAGAAGACTTGAGTTGTTCAAATAAAGGATTATATTTAAGCATTGCCTTTTAGATACACGAAATTATTTAATGGAGATAGTCGAATGTTAGTGGACGAGTAATTGCGGAATGATCAAAGATTTATAATTGACCATGTAGTCAATAAGTTAGAAAAGACCGGAGATATATTTATAAAGACCGGAGGCTGAATAACTAAGAACGGAATTACGGTAATTTTGACTGTAGACATCCAAAGTGTTCCAAGAGTAAGTGTATTAAATCATACTCAAACATTATGTAATCTTTTTTGCGTATATTTAGTAGAAGTGTACATTTCTAACCCTGGGTTCTTAATTTAAGTGACATAATAATAAATTGTAACTTGAACTGATTATGGCTGATCTTTTCTTGAACCCCCAAATATCAATAACCTATGCGCAAATGGGGTTCTTACACATTTACTTGATTTACTATATTCGTGCAGTGTTTTACCCTAAAATTCATTTGCTTAATAAATACACAGAGTATGCTCAAATGTATTTTTAACACGCTTTTATAAGTTTCACTTGCATGTAACGGAATCTTAGAACTCGATTTTTACCCACTTAAAAATATTGGATTAATTCGAAATTTCGCACACTTGTCAAGGGCCGATGATAATACAATAATTTCATAATTTTGTTCCATTGTCCTTATCAGGATCATCAGGAATAAGGATAATTAGATTTGGCGACAATTCCATATACCCCTTCCAGATTTGGCAACTTATTGCATATATCATTTTTAAATTTGGCGACTAGCTCCGTATACCATTTTCAGATATGGCGACTAATTTCATACATCATTTCCAGATTTGGCGACTGATTTCAGATTTAGCGACTAAAAGAATAAGGTCTAACTCTGAAGCGAGTGTTTTCAATTTGAAGCTAATTATATGCAGGAATAAAAAACACTTACGGTTAATAGAAATAAAACAAACAAAAAAATTGTTCAGTATCTGAAAAAGTGGAGGGTAGGTGTGTGTTAGCAATTTTTTACCATAATATAAACATTTTTCTGAAAATGAAAATATAAAAAAAGCCTCCATGGGAAAAAAAAAATAATTTACGCTCCAACTACTAAATATTTTTTAAAATTTTTATAAAGCAATATGTTTAGAAGTGATGATACGAATTAACATTAAAACAATATGTTTAAAAGAGGATAACACGATTGACACTTAATATTATCATGCTTTTATTAACACGCTTTCTTTAATGTTTGTCCGGGTGGAATTTTGTAATTGATTTTAAACTGTGTGACTTTCCGAGGAGCTAGAGACTTGAAATTTGGACCATAGCTCAGAAGTGGATGACAGTGCATGAAAATGTGAAAAAAGAAAACAAAAACGAAAAGGAGGAATTTTATAATTTTTAGTCTGTTATAAAAACATGGTACATTAAAATTTTTTTTGATTCGAATTTTTCCTTCTTAACACACTTCTATTTGTTTGACCTGTTCAGAAGAGACGGAATCTAATATAACGATACGGGACTCATCCGAGACCTCGAAACGGAGAGAATAAATACACTTCAGACCCGTTAATAATTTTTCCATTGAAGAGCAAGACTAATTCCGCAGCCACGTAATTCCAGCTTCAAATATCAAACTCAAGGACAAATTCAACAATGAATAAATGATAGTTTAAAAAACACGCTTTTATTGTAGTTCGAACTAAAAAATGAAAAATAAATTATAGTTTGAAAAAAACTAAAAAAAACACGCTTTTATTGTAGTCCGAACTAAAAAATGAAAAATAAATTACAGTTTGAAAAAAAACTCTTCACAGAAAACTATAGAAGGGTACACCTGTTTCAACAGGTGTACCCTTCTTTATTAAGAGATTTTGGAGTTTATCCAGGAAGAGGATTACGGAGAAAAGATCCAACGATATTGATTAAATCCAGATAAAGATCTCCTGCAAGGTTCAAGTGTAGGATCTGCTTCATAAGAGTACAGGTATCGTGAGCTTGTTTAATTAGAAGTTAGCTTATTAGTGTGCGACGTAGTTTATACTGAGCGTATTTAAGCTATCATAGATTCAATTGAGGGTCCGTATTAGTATTCCCGTGTTACTGAATCTCACCTCCGCGCTCTACTGTTTGATTATTTATAGTAATTAGATTTTTATTGTGTCTGATTGATATTTTAGTAACAATAAATTAATTAGATTGAAATCATGGCTGTTGATTATTTT
>BMAO01037660.1:44253-190096 GCA_019973975.1 Trichonephila clavata | reverse complement strand
CGTCCTCGTCATTGAATTAAGATTCAAAATATTCATGTCCGTCACCGATATAACTCTAGATTTGTTTCAAAAAAGAATTAATTTTTTTAGGTTACTGTTTGATTCCAAAATTACTTTTTCACTAAAATCATTTTTTTTTTATTTCGATAGATAGACATTCGATTTTTATTCAGAATAAAAGAGAGAAAAGATAATATGTGTGTTGCATTTTTTTTTCCGATAACAGTCTTCAGATAATCACATGATTCATAATTTTCAATACAAAAAAAAAACAAAAAATTCTGATGCAAGTATTTGATTTGATTTTCAGAATGAACGAGATATCAAAGTACCGAAAAGAAAACCATCTGATATTACAAATAGACAAATTTTAAAGTACCCGAATCATCCTGAACATATGTGCGAGAAATATTAAACCATTGGCACATCTCTACATACGAATAAACTTTATTGCAAAAAAAAGAGCTATTAAAAAGCCATTAAGATCACACAAGGCTCGTGAAAATTTTTTCTGCTTTACTCACAGGTCGAATGCGATATACGATTTATTGATGATTCTTATTCATGAAACAATTAACTTCATTATGTCACTTTAACTATGGGGAAAAAATGAATTTGTGCATGTTTTTTTCCGAACGAGAGGCTTTCCCAAAGTGTTTTGAAAAAGAGATTAGGCTCTCTTTTAATTAAGTAACATAGAGCTCTTTTTTTCCGTCTGGACAACCGCATCATGTGGAACGCTATGGCTTAAAACGTTGATCGGGAATTAAATGGAAAAAAAGAGGGACACGATAAAAGAAAAATAATTTTAAAAACTGAGTTAATTATTTGCTCATTTGTCACGATATATAGATTAAGTTTGTGTTTCATTTATTTCTCTTAATGAAGACTACTTTTTTCTTTTCCATTTAAGATATCATCGCGAATCATTGAGTTTGATATTATTTGATTGCAATTTGATGGGAAAAATTAATATGTAGTTTTTAAAAATCGGAGAGAAATATCTCACACCCAGAACATTTATAATTGGATCCAATCTGGAAGAATTTTTTAGTTGATCTATCCATCAACAACTTAAGGGTATTCAAGACATGCTCGAAACAGTAAAATGCCAAAAATAAAACTCTTTGCTTATGGGACATATATCTGTAGAAATTTCCAATAGATTTTAGATTTTTTTTGTTGTAATTTGAATAAGGATATTTTACTCATTTTGTAGAAATACAAAAATAATTTTTTAGTTAAATTTTTTAAAATTTAATTTGGACATATATATAATTTTTGAGATTTTTATTCATGTTTATGTTTAGGTACCACTTTTTAAAAAAAGTATAAATTAAATGTATAAAATATTTTTTTGCTCATATATAAAACAATACACAAAATATAGTGAACCTATTTTTTTAGTAAAATATTAAGATAATTTCGTTACAAAAATTATAAAATTTCGTAATTTTGAAATTTTTATTTCCCCCTTTTTTATACATAAATCTTTTTAAAAACTATGTACTACTTCGATTATAAAAAAAAACAGGTACATTATATGCACAGGCACACTGTTTTGAAATATAAAGAAATTTGGAACTCTATAGTGTAATAATTTTATTTAAAAGTGTACCTAAAAATTATGCTTTGGAGAAAAAGTGAAAAAACTAAACATATGTTTGTAAACGTTTGTTTACATTTTTGTCAATTACCATTTTTAATATACACATTTTAAGGTTATTTTATCAAAGAACTATAAGTGTTATACATTTTTAGATTCAGAAAAATATACACTATTTCTTAATATTACAATTGAAAAATTGATTTTTTGAATGTGTATGATGTCCTGATTCCTTAAGCAATCAATAAGTCTATAAGAATGGGTGAGTGAATATTAAAGTTGCACTATTCAGCTACTCGAGAGTTTAATGAGAATAGGAGTGAAAGGTTATTAATGTATAGCAATGCGAGGACTATTGGCGAAGGTATCCTTATTTTGAACCAGGATGAAGTGACGAACACATCTGAGCTGGCATCCTTCTTTCTAAACTTCCAAACCATATCAACGTGAGGACTTTGTTACGACAGATTTAACATGCATCGCACCCTCTACTCTGTAAGTATTCAGTGACATCAGCCTCGATAACAATGGTCTCGAGTTCATAACTCTGACCACCAGGCTACCGCGGCTACACGAGAGTAGGCAAGTTGCAGTGGTAGCCTAGTGGTCAAGGTAACGGACTCGTGGCTGGCATGCAGTGTCGGATTAAATGACATGGATGCCCCTAGGCAATCGAATTCTCGGGGCCCTGTAGCCTGTTTTTGGAGCTCTAACAGAAAACAGAACACACTGTTGTGGGCCTCTAAAAAGCGCGGGGCCCACAGGCAATTGTCTACTCCACCTAATGAGTCATCCGGCATAGCTGGCATGTTATGAGTTTGAGCCTAGTACCGCTGAAGACATAACCTAGTACCGCTGCCACATAAGCTAGTAGCAGTGGCGTAACGGACAATATTAGGGCACTCCTGCAAAATCAGTTTGGGAGTCCCAAGCCATTCTTGGTGTCAATCAGTCTTTGGTTCCCCTCCTGAATCCTGGAGCCCCTTGCGATGCATGGGTGTAGGTTACGTGGTACTTATGTATTATCACAACCTGTTGGTGACATTATATGAAACGAAGCACATTAATACCAATTTAGCGCATACGACATATCCGAAATTAAGGTAGCCAACTTGGCGAGTTATCTTGAACGTTGGCGATTATTGCGATAATACATAAGTACCGGTTGAGCCACTGGATAGTAACGTACACAGATCTCTCTTTTTATAACATGCTTCTATTAGCTTCACTTGTATGTAACGGAATCTTTGAGTTCGATTTTTACCCACTTTAAAAGGTCAAATTAATTGGAAATTTTCCACACTTGTCAAGATCGTAGGACAATACAATAATTTAATAATTTTGTTCCATTGCCTTGATCAGATCATCAGGATTAACGATTTCCCATTCCCAGATTTGGCGATTAATTCCAGATCCCATTTCCAGATTGTACGACTAAAAGGTTAAGTTGCAACCCTAAAGCGAAAAAGCTCATGGTTAATACAAATACAACGGACAAATAAATCATAGTTTAAAGAACCAAAAAACACGCTTTTATTGTTGATCGAACCAAAAAAAATTAAAAATTATTGTCTAAAATATTAAAAAACACGCTTTTATAGGTTTTTTTTTCTGCAATGGGGCTGTGGATTGGTATATTTCTATCTTAGTTATAGTTAATCGAACTAAAAAGTAAAAAATAATTCTTAACATAAGAATAAAATGATTAAAGAGAAAATTAATGCCATTGTGGTAAAAGCGTGGGGTGCTGATATCAATTGTTATAAGTTCTTAGTAGTTCTATTCTGAAATGCAGATTTAGTGTAAAAATGTAGTGCAAAGCACCCCACGCTTTTATCACAATGACATTAATTTTCTCTTTAATCATTTTACTCTCATTTTAAGAATAATTTTTTCCTTTTTAGTTTGGTTAACTGTAAAAAAGTGTGCTTTTTAGTTTTTTTAACTCTAATTTGTTGGGGGTTTAAGTTCAAAAAAGCACGTAGACAAAAAGCACACCGGATAATTTTTATATTATAAATTAAGAATGAAGCCCAGTGGCTGAGTGGTTAGTGTATCGCGCTTCCGCGCCACAGGTCCGAGGTTCAAACCCCGGGCTGGGCAAGGTTGGCTGAGCCTTTCATCCCTTCATTGAGTCGATAAAATGAGTACCAAGCTTGCTTGGGAACTTAACACTGGGGGTTTCGCATCAGGCTGACCAGAACATCTGCTCATGCTCCTCAGGGCCCAAGGTCGCGTATACTGAGTTGGGCACAGTAGGTCTTGGCCCTCCTGGGCAGTTGCGCCACTGAGTTAAGTTAACTTAAAAATACGTTTGCCTATAAGGGGGTTAAACCACCTATATATAAACCACACCCTGATATTCATCATTTATATAAGCTTGCACTCTACTCGCCACATTTTTGCCAAGCTAACTATACAAAATTGTAAAGTTTTTCTACTGTATTATTCCTCCTTTTCTCAAGAAATTTGTGGGGAGGGTCCCTCATTCGGGACCACTTTGTATACTTATTTTGTTTACATTAATAAAGTAACATCTCGGAGGGTCGATTCACAGCTCGAAACCCATTGGGTGGGCTTGATTCTCCCGAGTAAGTAAGTAAGCTAACTTGGATAGTTTGAGACCCGACACGTGGCCACAGTAGCCAAGTGGTCTAGGCATTGGATCGTGGCTAGCATCTCATGAGTTCGATCCCAGTACCACTGAAGACCAACCGTGTAGGGGAGCGATGCACGTTAAATCTGTCGAGAGCTCAAACGTCCTCCCATTGGTGTGTGTAGTTAGGAGAGGGGGGATGCCAGTTCAGGTGTCGTCCGCATCACTTGACCAAGGTTCAAAATTACGCGGACCGTCCCCAAAAGCCCTCGTGTAGCTGAACAGTGGGACGTTAATATTCACTCACTCACTAACTTGAGCCGCGACACACACACGCTCGCGCGCACACACATTGTAGCATGCATCCGCCAGGTTACAATGTAATGTGTAACTTGTAATGGCAGTTAATAAATCTAATAAAATTTGCTTGATTTTTTTCTAACGTTCTTTAGTCCAGAAAAACAAAAAGGGTATCGTTGGCTAAAGTTTCTTAATATTGGACTGATGTCAAATAACTAGAGTGACTGTTTAGTTAGTTTTTAACATATCTAATTTTAACGCCACATCACGGGAAGACTTTTAATGTCCCTGGAATTCAATATAATTTTAATACAATGGTCTCCATTGTGTGCCATGTTGATTTTTGATACGACTTTAACCCACTACTCGACTGGAACGTCAACTATAATAAAATTAAATTTTAAAATCTGTGCTATCTGGTTCTCAAAATAGCTTAATCTCAAATTTATTTTCACTTGGACTGCATTAGCTGCTTGATAAAGTATCCTACTTCTAATCCTTCGACAGCATCAGAGCTGTGTAATAACAATATGGTAATAGCTGATCCATGTGTTAAATCCTCCAGGACTTAATATCTTCACTTTTGTGCAGTTTGTATTTGGAGAGTGTGGTGACAAGTCAAATGCCCACTTTGTCATCAGACGTTGCTTAAAAAAACAAATCGTAAGTTTGTAGTTAATGATTCTTCATAAGCGGAAAAATCGACGGTCAAAAGGGACCATTACAATAATAAATTCATATGAAACAGGCCACGGTTTAGCTCAATGGTTTGGGCAGCGAATCCATTTGTGAAATTTTCTCTAAGTTGTCTACTCCAGTCCTGACTCGCAATGTAGAGGGGCAGATGTCATTAAATCTAACAGGGCTCACTCGCATTGATAGAATCTAGATGGGGAAATAGGTGCCAACTCAGTCGTCGACCTTGTCATCTGATCTAGGGTCAAAATAACAAGAAGTGTAGACTGTATTTGATGGGCTTTTTTGTGTCGGTCAGAAATATTCAGTTAGAATCATTCATTAGAACAAATATTTATAGTAAACTGTTTCATGATACAGGAAATACAGTTTCGTATCAATTTTCTCGAATTGCTTTGCAAATAAATAATGGACCTACCTCTAGATCCCACTCTGCAAAATCTCGTTGTGAAAAGACACACACAGCAGTAGCTTTTCACAACGGAATGGCACATTTACAATACGGAACACAACAATTATAATGCAACAACAATATGTCAAGTGAGGAAACTCTGTCTTGACAAATGAGTAATAGGTTAGTCACTGACTGTGACTTGAGTTTAACATGACTAATAGCACTGTGATTACGACTTTAATTTGTCACGTTTTAAAAATTTAATTAATTATATAATGGGGTAATATTGGAAATTCCATTGTTTATCAAAAGCAAACCAATAGAAATGATCCAGGAATCATTTATGCAGCAGAACAATAACCAGCGAAAAATCGTAAGTATTAGCTATTTCATCATTGACAATTTATAATCAAATTGTCCAAACACAACATGTTTATCTATATTATGGAAATTATTATAACACACTTCAAGAGGAGTTAAACTCCATTTTTAAGACTTTTTAAACAATCCATTACAAAAAACAAAATATTTGTAACAGAATCTAGGAAGCGATCAGGAAAAAAGAATTGTCTGTCTACATTTTGAGACAGAAGCAAAACAGATCAGTATCATGTAACTTTCTCAAAGAGAGCATAACCAATTAACTCTCTGGATATCGCTCAGCTGAACATGGCCCTCGCCTCATCCATTTTAAAAGAGTTGTCAGTTTTGGTGTAACAATCCATCCAGACTCCGGGGAGGCACAAGAAGAAAAAATGAGAGACGTTACAGAGAAAAAAAAAAGGATTCGCCCCAAAGTGTTCCTATTTTTAGAACCCCCCTCAGCTGGTTGAAGTATTCTCTTTGAACTATCGAGACACGAAGGTTTTTATTTTTGAGCAACACAGAATGAAGATACTTAAATTTTTTTTAAAGTACTTTTTCAAATTGGTTTTATTGAGATGGGTATAAAAGAAACAGACAGACAGAGAGAGCTATATAATGGATTTTAAGAGCTTTGCAATGCAAATCCTTCTGGAGTAAAATAAATAATTGTTCGATAGTGTTTTAGTGATTGATACTTTTTTTCAGCTCTATCGTTTCGGAATGTCGAAATATCCTTAGAAGTAACTCTCCTAATTTTCTAAAGTGATTCTCAAATGATTTAAGAAAAATTCGATGAATTTGAGCACTTCTTAAAAATACATTTAAAATCTCCAATTCTTTATCATGTTTTTTTACTCATATTTACATTAAAGACTGTTCCTTCATTGAGTGAGTGAATGCTTCTTAACTCCTTCCTCTAAAGCAGCGGTCGACCGTGGTAGCCTAGTGGTCAATGTAACTGACTCGTAACCGCAGTGCCATGAGTTCGAGCCTAGTACCGCTGAAGACCCGACGTGTAGGGTAGCGATGCACTTTAAATCTGTCGAGAGTTCAAACGTCCTCCCGTTGGTATGGTGTGGTAGTTAGGAGAGAGTGGTGCCAGCTCAGGTGCCATCTCGTCACTTGACCATGGTTCAAAATTACGAGGTCCGTCACCAAAAGCCCTCGAGTAGCTGAACAGTGCGATGTAAATATTCAATCAATCAATCAACTTAAACAGCGGTTCTTAAACATTCCATTTCCGAACCCCGAGCCCCACCCCTTTATGTATCAGCCTTATATCTCGGACCCCCACGATTTTGAAAGCCCTCCCTAACTCCCAAAGCATGAATGAGGGATTTAAGGTTCCTCAATCATCCTAAAACTGCTTCTGATACTTATACAGACTTTTTTAACACTTTTTTTCCTTTACGAAAATAATAAACATCTAATCAAAAATATTACAAAATTCTAATTTCAAATACATAATGCACTTAACTGTATTAATTTAAAATATTAAGAAAAAACATGGCCCCTGCATTTCTTTTACAAGGACTATTTTTTCAGATATGTTATTTGAAATCGGCAGTCTCAATTTCGGTAGTAGTTTTTTTCATCGGGGGCAATTTAGTGATCCATTCTAGAATGGCACATTTTTCAATTTTTCCACGGGGCCTTTCAGAGTCTGTAAAACAGAGAAATTTTAACATTCGTGGACCCCTTAGAAAGGTTCTGAGGACCCCCGGGTTTCGAGAACCACAGCTTAAGAGCCGCTGCTCTCCGCTAACACGATAGCTATTGGTGGCGGACCTCGTAATATTGAACCATGTTCAAATGACGAGGCCGACGCATGAGTTGGCACTCCACTCCCTCTCCGAACTTCCAAATTACACCAAAAGAAAGACTTTGAGCCTCGACAAATTTAACTTAAACAGCTCCTCTACACGCGGGTCTTCAATAGCACTAGGCTCGAATTCATAACCCATGCTTTTGCTATCCGTTCAAAATAATACTTATAATGTATACGAATGTTATGCAAAATTATAATATACAGTTAAACGAAATATTTACGCAATAAATTTTAACCAATATTCAACGATCCAATATGTTTATTTATAAAGTATGCGAAATAAATGTGTATTTTATTTTCTTGCTTTTAAAAGTAAGAAAATTCCCACTTCACATCAAATACAATAGAAATTAAATGCTTTGAGATTTCAATCCAATATACTTTTTTTGAGTGGATTTTATATTTTATCTTTTTCTTAAGACATATTTTCCTTACATGTCAAGCACTATTACATACGTTTTTAGACGTCTTGTTTTTTAAAAAAAAAAAATTTAAGACTATATTTTAGTATTTTAAATAAAAAAAAAGATAAGTAATGTTCACGAAGAAATCCTAAATAATTTTCACTTTCCTGCATTTCGAATAAGTTTTGGCTTTTGTCTCTGCTATGCATATACGAACATGATTTGCAAACTGAAATTATGAATTACATGCTGACCACGGTAGCCGAGTTTTCCATGATCTTAAAAATAAAACCCTCGTGATTCCTTTCGATTAAAGAAATTCATCCCTTCTCTTCTCATTCCGTCGAGATGCGGCAACCAGTCGAAAAACGGGTTTGGTTGTCATGGAGATGTGATGATATTTCTCTCTGCTCTTCTTCGAAAGCGAGACCAAAACTAAATCAACTGGGAAAGTGGTTTCCCCCTCACTCGTCCACCAGCGTTGCTGCGCTGCACTCAATGTGAACTGCTATCTGTTCTTCTGTTTCTTCAACCGATTCTTCTATTTTCTCAAATAATTCTGCTTGAGTGACAGAAAGAGCTTTCTCTGTGGTTCCACGTTTCATGTCTCACCGTCAGCGTTACCGAGTTTTCATGATCGCAAGCTCTTGTCTAGCATAACTTTAACCGAGTCGTGAATTCTAGTGCTGGTGACAAGAGAGACACAACGTCCCTTAACTGTTGGACATTAAATTTATCAAAGCTCCAAGTCCTCACGAGGGTGGTGTGTAGAAATTTGGATAGT
The DNA here is from genome assembly GCA_019973975.1 of Trichonephila clavata. NCBI lineage: Eukaryota > Metazoa > Arthropoda > Arachnida > Araneae > Nephilidae > Trichonephila > Trichonephila clavata. The sequence continues at coordinate 181,122 of BMAO01037660.1, read as the reverse complement.
AGGGAGACAACTCAGGTGTCACTTAAATGGAGAGTTCCTTCGCCTATAACCTTTGTGTTGCTTTTAAATGATATTAATAAACAATCAATCAATCAATAATCAATCGGCTGCTGAGAGATCATGGTTATGAGTTATTGTCAGACATTGTTTTAGTTGAGTTGTGGATTCGAGTTATGATGTCGCCAAAGAAACGTTGATTAATTGTGCTGGTAAACGTCGGGTGAGCGAGTGAGTGAATATTAACGTCGCACTGTTCAGCTACACAAGGGCTTTTGGCGACGGACCTCGTCATTTAGAACCATGATCAAGTGACGAGGACGATACCTGAGCTCTGGCACCCACTCTCCTAACTACCACACCACACCAACGGGAGGATATTTGAGCTCTTGATAGGTTTAATGTGCATCACTTCCCTACACGGTGGGTCTTCAGTGGTACTGGGCTCGAACTCATGAGACGCCAGCCACGAGTCCATTACCTTGACCACTAGGCTACCGCAGCCACTTGGTAAACTTCGGAGTAGTTGTAGGTTTGGGGCTCCAAATCAGGTTTCCTCCGCTCAACTGATTGGTTGCTTATTGATGTAGTACAACGAATCGTCACAGTGCTATTGGCAACAAGCCTCGTCTGATGACGAGAACAACATTTGAGTGGCATCCCAGTCTTCAAACGTCCCCTCTGTGTCAGAGTGAGGACTTCGATCCTTGACAGATTGGGGGTGAACATCAGTTCTTCTACACTGTGGGTCTATATGGCCACCGGGGCTCGAATTCCAGTATAGACCAGGGCCATAACGTACACCCCCGCAACCCCCACATTGCGGGGGGCCCAAAACTTGACTGACGCTAAGTACGTATTTGGGTCTGGGGTCCAAAATCTTTCCAGGGGGGGGGCTCTAATGTTCTCCGTTACGCCACTGGTGAAGATTGTAATCTGTGGAGAACACAAGGGGGTCTCCTAGTCTCCAGACCCTTGAGTTTTTTTCGATTAATGTGATAATCCTTTATATATATATATATATATATAACGTAAAATTTATTAAGTACCTGTAATTAACAATTTATTTCATTAATGAATGCTAATAATGAATTCAATAATTTATTTTTTGTTGTTTTTTGTGAACAAAATCGACAAAATCAGAAGAATCAATTGGTGTTGTCTTGAGGTATGATACGAGTTGGGGGACTTTCGACCATGGACCCCCCCCCCTTTAAAATTTTTTGTGTGAGCTACTGATAGTAATTATTTCGCATAGAAAATCGTGACTATGATCACGCCGCTACTGCGGTCATATCTTCTTTTTCAGTTGATCGCCGTGAAAAATTACGAAGTCCTTTGCCGCATCTACAAACTAACTATCAATTAACACGAACTACGTGAATCATAATTTTTGTTTGTAAAAATTTACTGTAAATACCCCCACACTTAAAAACATATTGTTTTGTTAATTAATCTTAAGAGCGTAGCTAAATTATATAAACAATGTTCTATTCCTTGTTTAAAAATCGTCTTACGAAGAAGTAATAAAGAAAGGGAAAAGTAGCATATTAAATGCATTGTAGCATACTTTGTAGCATATTAAATGCTGACATAATGCATTTGACACAACTGGGGTGTGACTAATTGCGAATAATATTTCTCTTAACTAATTGAGGTTTGGCTAATATTGCTTTTAGTTAATGCTTGGCGCATTTAGGGGATTATTTTAACGAACGAATGTTAAATTATTCTTTTGTTCAGCTCATGGCTTTAAAAATGTGTGAGTGCATAAGCAGAAAATTTTAATTACTGTCGATTTCTCAGAAACTTCATTTGAAAGGGAGAGATACTTTGAATAGAATTTAACAAACATTATTTTGTTTTTCTGCTTTGAGTTAAAATTTATTCCGGTTTTTTTTTTTTTTTTTGGATTTGAATCGAACATAATCACTGAGTCAGTAAGTGTTATATTAAGGTCGCACTATAAAGCAACACAAAAGGCTACTAGCGAGTGGTATTGTCAATTTGAACCGTCATCAAGTGACGAGGACGAAACTTGACTTGAAAACTCCCTCTCCAAACTACCACACAACTCTAATGGGAGGACTTTGAACCTCAACAGATTTAATCTTTGATACTTGGTGGTACACATACTATACAGCAAATCTTATTCCCATTTACTTTTTCTTCGCTGTTACAACTGCTGACCAAATAATTCAGAAGCAGTTCACATAAGGAAGCCACGCTAACATAAAGAGTTTGATTCATGACACATTTAACGTGCATCAACCCTTCGACATTACCACACCACACCACACCAACGGGGAGACATTGAGCCTTGAGAGATTTAACGCACATCGAGCAATGTACTCGGTGGATCTTCAGTTGCACCACGATTCGAACCCATAGCATTCCACGAGTTCGTGATCATAACCACCAGGCTACCACGGCTAAACCTTCAGTGAGTGAGAAAAACGTCACACGCTTCAGCAACACGAGGGCTTTTGGTGACGGACCTCCTCATTTTGAACCGTAGTCAAACCACGAAGACGACACATGAGCAGGCACCCCTCTACCACACCACACCAACTAGAGGACGTTTGAGCTCTCGACAGATTTAATGTGCATCGCTCCCCTACTCGGCGCGTCTTCAGCGGCACTGGGCTCGAAGTCACGACACGCTGACCACGAGTCCATTGCCTTGGCCGCCAGGCTACCACGGCCACACCATGGCCAAAACATGATCACTGAAGATGGTTAGATTAAATGGCTTACAAAATCAAGAATGCATCAGTATATTGACAATATTTCTCCAAAAGGCTTGAAGACATTTTGGGCTCTTGGCAATATATAAAACTAGATATTCAAATAAAAAAACTAAACTATAGATTTTTAATCTCTACGGGACTTGTCAGCGTATTCAGTAACAACAACTTCATACCCAGCATCCCGGAAGTCATTGGTGGTACCTTTTCTTGGTCACTCTCTGAAGCAGCATGAAGACCACTGGTGACGGACCTCGCATATTTGAATCACGATCAAGTGATGGGACAACACTTGAGTTGATACTCTTTAAGTCTGTTGAGCTCAAAGCCCTCACGTCGGCGTAACATGGACGTTTGGTGAATTGAATGCCAGTCATCCTCGTCACTTGGCCATAGGTTGAAATGATCAAATCTTTTGCAAATAGCCCTCGTGTATTTCCTATAGAGAGAGTGAGAATTATATATACGTCGCACTATTAATTTCCCAAAGAACTTTACTATTTTGAGCCTCAGTCAAGTGACGAGAACGACACCTGAACTGGTACTGCTCCAAATTACCGCATTACTCCAACGGGAGGACACTGAACTCGGCTAGATTTAACGTCCATCAGCCCTCTCTATAAGACGGGTCTTCAGTGGCACCAGAACCCGTGACATGTTTATTTTCTAAGGGTGATGCTAAAAAGCAATTGACCATTGTTCTTTAGAAGGTCACCATAGGGACTTCTTAAAACTTCTTGAGGCCCTGGGCCCCTACACAAATGTAGGCCCCATCTATGACCCTTAAAAGTAGAGAGCACATAGCATATGTTGTCAAATACTCGTACAAACAATAACCCGAAACAAATAAATGTGCATAACTTACAATAGCACAAACCAACTCGACCGACTGCCGCCTTTTGACTGAATGAGTTATTGTGGTATATATAAGCCAAGGCTTACACATGGACGATGGTCATCACAAGAAGCCAGTTGATATATCGTCCGAAAAAACCCAGTTTTTTTAGAATACAATCGGAAATTACATTTGCTCGTTGAAATTACTTGAATAATGTTCCTATTAAGGCTGAGTCGAGAACGAGATGAGGCCCACATTATGGCCGAGGCTCTGGGGCCGAGCCCAGTTGATCCGTGCCTTAAGGCATAGGTTCCCAACCCTTTTTTAACTGGCGCCCCCTTTTCTAGAAAATATTTCGATACCGCCCCCTCCCATTCCAGAGAGATGAGTGTGTACATAATACACGGTAGAAAAAAATTAAATTTTTTAAAAAATATATTCTATTGCTAATAGAATATATTTTTTAATTTAATTTTTTTCGAAAGCCCCAATTTTTTTACTTGCGAATCTAAAATAGCTATTGCCGCAAATATATTTAAACGTGTAATATATATTTTAGTCATAGAAGGATGTTGTTAGAATTGAAACGCTACTGAGTTTCTTCATTTAAGAATGGAAAAAAGTTTTAGCTTACCTTTTATAAAATCAGGCAGGGGTTTTGCGATGATACGAAGTAATTCATAGTAAACTATTGCTTTCAAAATAAATATAAATTGACAGTTTAAGCCTTTAAAGAATCACGCGTTAATTCCTGGTTAACATATATAATTATGTTTCTTGGATATTATACGTAATGAACTGCAGTGGATGAAACATTTTTCCTACGGCCCACAAAGACAAAACATGCACTACAGAAATCAAAATACACTATATCATTCAATTTAATGTAGGTCTACCGAAATATAGGAATTTTCATACATGTGTATTGAAATGATTTAAAAACATACAATCAACATAAGGTAAACAGTATTAATGTTTACCTTTGTTAGTACAGAATCAGCGTGTTTTTTTTTAGTCTTTTTTAGGCTATATTTGGTTCATCTGCCCAAGCGCCACCATGCTATCTCAACGCCCCCTAACTTTCTCTGGGTCTTTTACTGCCCCCCTGTAAGCCTCAAACGCCCACAAGGGGGTGTTATCGCCCAAGTTGAGAACCTATGCTGTAAGACATCCCTGGGTCAGCATATATCTCTTCAAATTGAAAATCCCTGTAGTAAATTAAACTAAACGTAGGTTGACTGTCGCATAATTTGATTTTGATTTTTATTATAAAAAGTTAAACAGATTAAAATTCCAGTAAAAAAATGTTTAAAAAGGTGCTCTGTAGACTGACTGGCTTTATGGGAAAGACATATGCTCCTCACTCTCGAAATGAAAACAAATAAACCCCGAACTATAAACAGTCCCGAAAACGCGCTTTCTCGCCAAATGTAGCTCAGAGTGGCGTGTAGGTGTGCTGAGTCGTGTGACGTCACGTGCATCGTCCCCACGCTGTCTTGCACCGCGCGCGCATCAATGGAAGGGAGGGTGAGTTGAGCGGACGTCTCTCCTGTGTGATTCCTCCTGCGAAGCGTCAACAAATTCCCAATGCCACTGAAAAAGGTTAGTGGGCCGTTATAAAACTACGGCACGCGGTGGTGTGTGTGTTCGGAACAAAAAAAAAGGGTGCATTTGCTCTTTTTCCAAAATAATTGTTTGTGTTTACATCGGAAAAAAGAACATGTGCTAAAAAGAGAATTCGCAAAAATATCTGTGTGGAAGTCGGCAGGTAAGGCGAGTTTATTTCCTAAACAACCCTTCCCTACTCCCCCTGCACGTGGATATTGCATGAGAGAAGTTTTGTTCGATTATTTATGTTTTGTCTTGTCGTGTAAGTGTTCGCTTCGAAAATGGTTTGTAAACAAACATTTGCTTTGCTTTGAAGTCTTAACCATATGTTCTAACTACTCGGATACGCACTTATTATAAGTTAACTGTTTTAAATTAGTGTAGATTTTATATTAATGTACTATGTTATCAATAGGCTTTGATCTAGTATGTTTTATATGTATGCAATATTTTTTACAATAGTACTTGATGAGTTTATCGTTAACAGAACTGTACTATAAATTTATTCTAATTGTTAGAGGGTGAAACTGTACCTCTGATAAGCAAATTTGATAAGGAACATTTAGTTGTTTGATGATTTAAAATGATTAAAAATATTTATTAAAATGATAATTCTGGCATTTAGTGCCTTTTTAAAGTGATGCATATTTTAATGAAGTAAAAACAAAAAATTTGTTTTTTAATTTTATATAGAAATTCATTTTTAAAACTTTCAAAAAATTTTTTGATTGCTTAAAAATATTAGAATATTTCTTTCTTTTATTTGAAGAATTTCTGAAACATATAAAATTTTATTTAGTTGCATAGTAGTTTTTTACGCTCTTGCCTTAAATGAAATATATTCTAATTCTCTATTAATTGATACATTAAGACTGTCATATTTTTTAAAAAGTGCTACACCTCATCTGATACTTTTTAAAAATAAACTATTTTTAGATGTGTAGTTAAAAAAAACCAAGTCAATGATTTGATTCACATGGAATTTATTCAAGCACAATCAGTATTGATAACTGTCATTTATTTACCAACAACTTGACTATTTTTGAATGCAATTTTATATAACATTTTAATTCAGAATCGGGTACTTTTTAGATTGCTTTGTATATATAAAGAAGCTAATATTTTTATATAATGTATGTTCAAAATTTCGCTAAATGTGAGTTTATTTTTATTAATTACAATATATATGAAAGACTGCTTAAACAGAACTTATCGTTGAATTGTTGTGATTATAAAATAAGAAGCAGATAATTCCACACTTATTTTTTTTCTTTATAAATGAAGCAGGATGTTCTCCATTGATATTCATAGCGTTAAAATGTTTGAATTATTGATATATTGCAATCTATTATTTTATATTGTTCCATTCATAAATAGACCTTATCTCTTTTGAAATTAGATCTAAACATTTTTATTTCAGTGTGTTTGTTTTTGTTTACAACAGGAATGAATTATTTTGTTGAAAATGTTACCAATATGGTAACATTTTAAATTTGAATTTTGATACCATTTGCATAATTACCAGATTTTTCTTCTGTTAATCAGTAAATATCATTAAAACTAATTTTAAATTTTGTTTAACAATCACGTTCTTCGACTTGCTTGATCCATACCTTATAACAGTGCGAATTTTTAACTTTAAAATAATTCGCATTTGCGAGTTTGCTTCTAATTTTTATTTGAAATTAAGGAATACCATATATGTTTTATACGCTGCCAATTTTCTGATTTCTTTTTTCTTTCTTTTTTTTTGTTAAAAGTAATTCTCAGCCCTTTTTTTTGTTGTTGTTGCGGTATTCTTTTAACAATTTCAAAATTTGACGGCACTCTTTACAAAATAAGTTTTGAAAGAATTTTACTTATCTGTAAAGCACTATGAAAATAGTTTGATATTAATTTTCAATGTTAAATAAAATAACATATGCGACAAAAACAACAAATTTGTTTACTGACTAATTTATTACAAATTATTTATAAGAATACATTTTCAAAACAAAAATTGATGCCGGATGATTTTTCATTATTTCATTTAGATTTGATCGTAAAATTAATAATTCCACGCTCATTTCATCATCTACATTTAAAAGTCTCGATCTTTTTTCATTTGTTTGTTTCTTTATAGTGAAAATTCGATTTTAAACAAATAAGATGTAGAGATTTTTAACAATATTTTTAAAGTTTTTTTTGGGGGGGGGGAGACTGTTATGAGATTATTGCCTCTTAATTTGAATCCAAAATAAATCGACTCTTCCAAATGTTTTAAAATTAAATCTCGATTATTACAGAGTGAAATTAGTTTTTCCTCTTAGTTAAGTTGATTCATATACTCATGTATCCGTTATCACAAACGAATTCCGTACCCAATCAAATTTTTTTTATATCCAACCATCCATAAAAAATTAACTTTAACATACCATCACGTTTTTTTATATATTTTTTTCCCTCAGAGAAAATTAATAATTTTAAAAAAATTTGGCGGCACAGTGATTGAGCATCATTGATGTAGACCAGAGGTTCCCAAACTTTTTTGCTCATAGACCCCTTGCCATATTTTTCGGTTTGGGATAGACCCCTACTTACCTAATAAGGAATTTTTGCAAATTTATCAACTTAAATGTCTTTTTGACAGCTTGTATAGAGCTATAGTTACTTCAAAATATTTAAATTTCTAACTGTAGTGAAGTATAGTGTTTAAAACCTAAGACACACATGTTAATTAAATTAAAATCTAATTAATACGTAAAATAACTGTTACATAAAGTAACTGAGCAACAAATAAATGCTTTTAATGGGAGAGATGAATATGGTGCTTCTAAAATTGCTGATATCCGTTTCTAAATTTTACTTTAAGATCTTCTTAGTGCCTATTTCGATCAATTTCTCTTGTAATATGACATTCGTTTTCCTTTCAATGTGACCTTATTAATTGCCTACTGTAGTTTTACCATATTTATAGTCAAAAAATTCTCAAACCTAGTTTCAAATTTTGAGTAAAGGGCTTTTAAATGTTGGTTAAAACGTCTTTTTCCTGGCAGATTGTGTGCAACAAATTGAGAAACTAGGAAAAAATTCGGGACATCCAATATTATACTCCTTAGCTTAATTACGGCAAGAAACGCCGAAATGATGGTCCTTGTAACTGCGAATTAACTTCATTAAATTTAGTAAATAAATCTGTTAAATAGCTAAATCTAGTGTCCACTTGATTTAATTTTCTTTTAAAATTGAAGTCATGATCTGGTTTTAATGAGAGTCACTATCGTAGACCCCCATTTACAACTCATGGACCTCCAAATTATTTTTTGGCTGACGTGGACCCCATGCATGCTGTCATAGACCCCTAGGGGAATCACTGATGTTGACAGTCAAAAAGTTCTGGAACTTAATCTGATTCCTGACAGAAAACAGTTTTATTCTATCGGCTTATATTCAAATCTATAAATACGAAAAGAAATATTAATAATCTGCTTAAAATAGATATTGCATCACAGGAGCTAATATTACATCCAATTTCGAATCTATCGCTGATCTCGGAGGCCTTGACCGTAACATTGATTGTAAGCGGGAGATAACGTTAGATGGGAGAAAAGCACTGAACCAAGTGTCCCAATATTCGTTTGGATAGGTTACGTGCGAACCTGTTACATCTATTTTTTTCCATTTAGTCGGTGATGCAAACATGTACATAACAGGAGTAGTTTTCAACTGAAGAATGACAACACCTCAAAGCAGTGGCGTAACTAGATATCCTAAGGCCCTAGTGCTAAAAAAAAATAAGGTCCTATCTTGGTTGGATTTTTTGAAATAAAAAAGTAAAAATATATGAATATTTAAATACACAGAGCAACAATTTTTGTTCACTTTCTTGGCATTGTTTGTGCTTAAACGCACCACACTGGGTTTTCTTTTTTATCCCTAATTTTAGTTTTATAATTTATGCAACACATTTCTTATGTGCTCGAGTATTTACTGACGTTAAAAGGAAGGAGAAATGTAATGCTACCCTATAAAACGCCGTTGGGAAATCCCTAGCTATTTATTTGGGAGGATCAAACTTACCAACCAGACGGCTTAGAGCATGGGTGTCTAAACTAGGACCGCTTGTGGGCCGCATTGCAAAAATAATTTTTTTTTCTGGGCCGCACATACAATATTTTTATCAAATTGTAATAAAAATTAACTCTATGTAGTTGAATTAAAATAAATTAACTTATTTTTACTATAATTTTTTTAAAAATTTGAATTAGACATGAATAGGTACACATTTATTTTAAATTTTTGAAAGTTTAGTTTCATTTAGTTTGGATTTCATTAAGATGAGGGGAAAAAATCAAGTTTTTGAGATGAATGAATTTGCGTTTGTCTTGAAAAAGCAAATCGATATCGGGTTCAATAAACGAAGTTGCAATTCTTCATGCATTTTCAAGATGTTTGTCAGTGATCGCTGTCTTATTTTTGTTTTTTGTATGCTTCATTCTTGTAAAATAACTGTACACAATTATAAGTAATGCCAAAAGCTGAAAACATTAATAAAGCATGAGTGTGAAAATGAGGATATTTATCGCGGTGTAGGTAATCTTTATAAAACTCCAAATGGAATGCATTAAGTGCGAAGTGACATTCAACTGAATGAAAAATTTGGGAATGCTTCTATATTGAAGATTTGAAGTTAGTTTATTTGTTTCTAGAGAAGGTAGTAAATATATTGAAATACTCTTCGTTTTTTTTGTTGAAAATCTTGAAATCTTCTTTCAAATTCTTTAATTAAGTCGAACATTAATGCGGCATATTTTGTGCATACATTTATTTTTTTAATAAAAATGTGTAAATTGAAATATTTTCATAATTTGCGTTTGAGCCGCACTTTAGACAAGCATGGCTTAGAGCTACGAAATGGTCCACCGAGATATACAGGGGAAAAACAAAAAATATTCATGAACAAGAAATACAATATTATTATAGTTTTTTTTTAAAAAACCCTCCACACACACACACACAAGAGCAGAGGAAGGGGGATAAAATTATCAGTTGATTGCAGATACGAAAAGATTCCTAAATATTGCAGCAGGGTAAACTAACTTACTACGAATCGCATTGTTATTAAAAATAGAATGTAACAAAGAAAGAATCACCTCTTGCGTAGGTTTTTTAAGATGCAATAATAAGTACGGTACGATTCTTCATGGAGAATTCAAGTAACAATTTATAGAAAAATGAAAAAACTGAAAATAATATAAATTTTTCAATAAGTAAAGTTCGCAATACTAAACAACGGAAAAAATTTAAAGGAATTCCTTACAAGTTCAAAATTACTTTCAACCGAATTTGCTATGAAAAAAAGTTATGTTGCACAATCTTCTCTTTTTGAAGTTGGGAGAAATTATCACAAGTTCTGCGTCCCCCCCCCCCAAAAAAAACTTGAGAGCCTCGGTGCATGGCACTGCCTATCCCATTGGTAGCTATGCCACTGCCTCTAAGTTTACAAATATGTCACTGAATGATAATATAATTGCATTTGTGACATTATTGATGAATATAAATTGTTCAGTGGACCTTCATTGTATTACAAATCTCTACTTGAAGTCACACACGTGAGGTGTAGGGAAAATAAATATGAAAATGATGAAATATAATCGATATCAAACTTTAGAGAAAGATGAATATTAAATATTACTCATATTAACTCAGGTGATAAGTGACGGAACCGATTACTGTTAAATAAATGAATGATTGATTTCTCTTAAATATTTATCTTTAAGGCTACTGCTGTGTTTACGCTTATTCATGCATAACCTCAGAACTCTATGTGAATCATGTGAATGCTTTCCTGTGTATGCTTATGAATTACAATAGTTATTTTCTAAACGGTAGTAAAATGTTTTCAAAATGTATATGTTAAACTAAAATAAATTTTTAACTCATTAGAAATCGATAACAAAAAATAGTTCAATTATAAATCTGTAGGTATAAATTCAGTCACACATTATAATTATAAAACAAAGACGAGGTTTGCTGTTACAATTAAAGCTTCGGTTTAAATATTGTCTAATTTTTGTAATCTTTTAAGTGAGAATCCTATGTGAAAAATCACGGGCTTCGACAATGTGGAGGTTCAAGTTCAATATATATTTTTTATAATTTGAATAATGAGGTTGCAGCATGTTAAATCCAGTTGTGAAACTTTCAGATAAGAGTCCCAATCCACTTGGTCAACAAGCCCAAGGCAATTTAGTTTTTTTGACCGCCTGATGAATTCACGGTCCCTGAGAGGTAATGGTTGCGAGAAGGTGGGCTGATATTGTTGATGTCTTGGTTACAAGTCCTGAAGACATTAAAGACTCGTCGTACAGATATACCAATAACACATTACTCAATAAGTCCCGGGCCTAACTAATAAAAAAACAACTTTAAAGCATATCAAGATACTCCCCTTTAAGAATGATACATTCAGCCCAGCGCTCTTCAAGTTTTTAAATACATTTTTCGTAGAATGATTCGTTTTTGCTTTCAAAAAAGGCTTCAACTTCGGCTATCACTTCTTCATTTGAGCCAAACCTCTTTCCCTGTAGCATTTTTAAGGTGTGTAAAAATCCAGTTGTCACTGGGGCAAGATCTGGACTGTACGGTGGGTGGCACAGTAATCCGAAGCGCATTGTTTTGCTTTAACAGTGTTTTTCTTAAACACAAAGCAATGTTAACACACGAAATTCTTTTTCACCCATAGTTTCTAAACAAACAAAAGTTGCTTCACTAAAATCTCTAACTTTTCAACTAAACAAGATATTATCACGAAATTTTGACTTGTGCCGTTTGAAAGCTTGTACTACTAGGTTAGACTAAAGAAAGTTAGAAGGTAGCGCCATCTACATGTTAGACCCGGGGCTTATTGAGTGGTGTATTACATGTTTAATCTTTTAATCCTTTATTTCATAATGTGTGGGGCTGCAATAGTCAGTCACAAACTCGTGACTGCACTATCGAGTCAAGGGTTCGAGCCCTAGTACTATCGAGGATCCACCGTGAATAGGATATAATGCATGTTACATTTGTCATGACTCAATCGTAATATTTGCATGATGTGGAAATTCGCGAAGTTGAGTGCCAACTCAGATGTCGTCTTCGTTACTTGATGGTGGTTTAAAATTACAAGATTGACGCCAGAAGCTCTCATACCCTCAAAAAGCGAAATCAAATTTGTCGTAGTGAGGAAGTTAGGCGAGAGGGGTAATAGCTGATTTGACCGTGGCTCAAATCTACGTGGTACGTTAATATAGAATGAGTTGATCAGATTATATTTCGTGTTTCATTCAGACAGATTTATAATCAAGATTTAAATGTAATGCTGGACGTCCTCTTAAATTTCTCACAGTGTCGCAAATATTTTTGTTCGTCTAGGCTATTTTTAAGTAAGATTGTTTATTTACAATTAGATAAGACAAATATGAAGAGTTTCCCAGTTCTTTTGCTATTTTCATGCATTTATTCACATGGTTAGGCTAAGTAAGGTTGATAAGGAGAAGAGATGATGCAATGGAGGATGTGTCTGCGAATCTTCCTTCCTGATAACCCGCTGCTCTCAGTCTCTAGAGATATTGACACGACCCCATTAGGGTCTATTGATCTGCGATGAGACATTACCATTTAAACGTATGGTGTGTGGTATGGTCATCCAACCACAACATTCGTAATCGAATTTCTGCCTTACAATCGTATTTATTCTTATGATCACAAACATCTTTCTCAACCAGAAGGAGGGGGATAATGATGAGTCTAAAAGAATGTTTTTTGAGATCGCTGTATATTTGGCATTGCTTCTACAGCGTAATTATTTCTCATTTGGGGAAAGTAAAGAACTTGAGAAAAGTATACAGCGTCAATAAAAAGGTTAAAGTTTGAATGTCCCTTCTAATATTCATCGACGGAATGAGGGATAAGTTCCTCTCCATCGTATTTTTTTCTTTGATTATAATGAAAATAACCTTTTAAATATATATAAATCCATATTCTTTTTATGACTTTTTGATGCTTTTTTTGTGGAAAAAGGAACATTCTCAAAAACTACAGCTAATTTGTGAAATTGTATTCATCAATTTTTGAAACACCGTGTTTTTTTCATAGTTTTTGAATAATTCTAAAATACATTGATGTCTTTTAGATTTCTCATCTATTTTTTGAAAAATCTACCATATGGTGGATATTTTAAGCCATTCTAAGATATTTTAAGAATATATATTTCAAGATATTCTCTTGGAGATTTTAAAACTTTTAATTTAACAATTACTGTTCTATGTAGTTCGAATGTTATATTAATCAATTTGTATACAAAAACAAGAAATACAATTTTTTTCAAAGTCAATTCCTATTTCGTTAGAAAAACGCACTGGCGCTATCCGTTGCAGCCAGTTGTAACTTTGACAGAAATAACGCAAAATAAATTTAAAATTAAAAAAAATTTAATCAATAAAAATTTGATAGAACTGTATTAACATCAAGTGCCATCCTCTACAATTTAAAAAAAATGTATTTGAACTTGAATGAATGAATGGAAAGTATTTTATTTACGATTGAAAATTTGAATAAGATATATATATATATATATATATATAGGGAGAGAGCGAACTAATAGTAGAAATTGAAAAAGAAAATTTTATGTAGCGTTCGTTATACATCTTATTCTGTGTTCAATTCTTCGTAGAAATATCTAAGGGGATATGTGACTTGGTTTTTTAAAAATACAACCCTTTTAACTAATAAAACTACACGAATATATTGAAAGGCGGATAGCTGTTGAATAGTTTATTTCTCTAATGAAACAATGCCACTAATTGCGGCATTTTCGAAGGAGTCGTTTCCCTATTGTACACTAAATTCATTAAATATTTACTTTTTATTTTCCCAACTACAGCTCCGACAAATTTGTAATCTCTTTCGACATTGGCTGCGATGGATTGTTTAACAAGCAGTGCTACCTTCCATCCAGCACCGGAGATAACAATATCAGATTGTGAACCTATTCAAATTGGGTTTTTATTTTTTTATTTTATCTCTTTGGGAGTCTTTATTGTTAGATCTGTCCGTGGGATGGGAATTTCACTTTATCATTTAGGTACAAGTTTTGGTATTGCATAACTTACGGCTGCAATGTTTCCGAGAAACTTTTATAAGAAAATGAAAGAGAAACAATAATAAAGCACGGAAGGCATGCATTGAGAATTCAATTTATTGGAAGGAAATAATATGACCAAAGAAATGCCTCTGTATTATTTTACTAGGCAATTATTTCGGTGACTAGATCTCTAATGTGAGTTTCTTTTCTTTTCATTTCTCAGACGGAGTACTTCGCTAAACTACTCTAAATCGTTGGTACGGTAAATAAAAACTTTAATTTGCTTATGTAACAGTCTGTTTCTTTTTAATGCTAGGGTTGTAAATATTCGCTGTTATTTATGTTTAACAATAAGACGTCACAATCGAACGACGATCAATTTCCACCAACTTAAATTCTCAATTGTACGAAATGTTATTTTATATATTTTTTTCATGAAGTTGCAGCGGATTGTATTGTTTAAGGAACTTTTTTGTAATGTTGAATGTATATATGATAAGTACATGTGTATAACCATATATTCTATTTCAAAGTTATTGATATCTAAATCTTACAATTAAACTTCCAATTGCATTCAAAAATATTCTCATAGCTCTCGTATCTTGATCAAAAAAGGAAAGGACATGCATTTTCATTGCCGAAGGAATTTTTTTTACACATCCGCAATCCCCCCTCCCCTTCTGGGAGTCGATATTCGTTAAACACGTTCTTTAGCGGACCTCTTCTCAACAAAACTACAGCTTAAATGCCAGGCATATTCTAAATAGGGACATCTGATTCAAAAAAGGGAAATTTTCTTATTTATAATGCCCCCTAGGAGTCGACTTTTCCCAAATCTGATCTTAGTGGTTTCTACTCTACAAAAGATGCTTGCTTGCCAAATTTAAAGTCTGTATGTGTGTATCTGATATTTCCATAGATCCCGTGATTAGAGTCTCTTTTCTTTTGTATATACATATTGTATATGCATGTATATATTTTCATGTGAATGCATCTCAATATTCTTTTTGATTCAATTCAGCATATATAAGTATAAAACGAATTCCTAGCATATCACTTGTTACAATATAACCACAATGAAAATCACGCTAAAGTAAGTTTTCTATTGACTCATTCCTGTGATGTGGAAGTTAAGAATAAGCGGTGATCTAATTAAGGTTTGAATTTCTTCCCTTAACTACTTAGTGCTTCACGTAGTAGTTCTAACTGAACGTTAATTTCGTTTCGAGACTAGTTGCATGTGCATTCATATCTAGAAACGGCATAAATCGGAGTGGTATCCTGACGTCAAAAATTCGCATTTGGTTGAGGGGAAGCTCATTTTCGGTAAGGTATGCCTCACAGAGCTATAAGAACTATTGTACGTTAAATCGATTTTTGGATTTTAAATATTTTATGGTATTGCGGGAAAGTTTAGAAAACAATATATCAATTTAAAATCGCCAGTTGATAAATTCAAATTTCTATTCAAAGTATGATAGGAAGAATTTATGTTAATTATATATCTTTTTTTTTTAAAAAAAAATTCACTGTACATAGCGTTTTATTATGTTTAATGAAATTTGATAAAATAATTATTGATATGTCAATTGTTAAAGGGAAATACTAAAATAGAAATGGTTAGATATAAATTCTCAAAACTCTGTGATTTTTTCCCCCTCAGTAGTTGAACAAATTTATGGAAATGCATGTTTTCTTAAAAGCGATTTATAATGAAAGTCGACTCAACAATGACTTGAATAGGGGTTGTAAACATCAAAATAAATGCAGAAATTAGAAAACATTTTTTTTACGTTGTCTTAATTGTCACGCAAGATAGGAAACTTGTCACCAATCTACTGTGCACTTTTTCCGAGCGAGCGCTGTTTTCCCTGTAAATAGTTTGTAAAAAGACCTTCCCCGTGCGACTCGGGCCATGGCCGCATGTCCTCTCAATCGATGATTAACTCGAAACAGAGCGAACGCTAATTGCATGCTAATGATCGCGGTCCGGAAATTCGGAAGGTAGTATTACGTACTCTTTGGGACTTCCATTTTATTTACACTTGAAAGCCCGTTCGACGAAAATGAATAGATTACCATCTTATCGGGGCTCCTAACATGCAAATTGCATTCAATACCTCGCTTGTAAAGTCTAATCACCTTAGGAAAGCCGATACTCCTTTTTCCTTGGAGATGACGCAATATCAGGTGCAGGTCTTGTGTACTTTTATTGTTTGAACCGGCTACTGTATTCACAATGGGATTTGGGCGTTTTTAAAATTAAACTTTGTTTTTGAATTCTGAGTTTGACTGCATAAATCAGGGGTGTGCAAATTGCAATCCGTAAAGAGTTTTTTTCCGGGCCGCCAGGACAATCAGACTAGGAACATTTGATTAAACTGATTCCAAAATAAAATGTGTTCGTAGCTATGAATGATACAAAATTAGCACAATAAATGAATTGAATAAAACTGGCATATTTTAATTAACTTATTTATTGATTTTTAAAGTGAAAAATTTATACCTGTTCTGAGATGTGTAAAGTTAATTGATGAATGCAATCATTTTCAGAAAGGTCCAGTGGCCGCGGTAGCCAAGTGGTCAAGGTATCGGATCATGACTAGCGTGTCATGAGTTCGAGCTCCAGTACCACTGAAGACCCGCCGTGTAGGGGAGCGATGCATGTTAAATCTGTCGAGAGCTCAAACGTCCCCTCGTTGGTGTGGTAGTTAAGAGATGGGATGCCAGCTCACGTGTCGTCCGCGTCACTTGACCTTGGCTCAAAATCACGCGGTCCGTCGCCAAAAGCCCTCGTGTATAGCTGAACAGTGCGACGTTAATATTCACTCACTCCACATCCGCAATGTGGCCTTCGATCTAAAATTGCCCAACACTGATAGAAACAATTTCTTGAATTTTTCAGTAAGGTTGATTTTAACGGGATTGGGGTCCTAATTCTACTTAGGTTAATTTTTTAAAAAAGATTAACTTATCACAGCGCCAAAATATTCTCTTAATAGACTTCATAACTTCAAATTTATTTTTAGGGTGGAGGGATGGGGTTGGTAGATTTGACTTTTCTTGTAATCTTTTAATATCTTCATATTATAGAAGCAGTCGTTTGATATAGCATTCATCAAAATGGGAATCGAAAACATTGAATTCGTTATACATTGCATTAAAAAAAAGGATCTTGAATTTTACAAGCATTAACTTCAAAACATACAATGCAACAATATCAAAATGAGTCTCATTTTTATTTCTCTAATTTGCACTTCATTAAATCTATTTTATGTTGACCTTACTTTGACCTAAGATACTGACTACAGTAAATCCGAAACCGTTACTTTCGATTTCTAATTCTTTTGCAACTGCATCCTGTTGTGTTTTCCAGACGTTTATTTTCTAGTTCTCAATGCTCTCAACATTGATACCGGTCCCTATTTGTTCTATTTCACAAACCGAAACCAACTTATTAATTAAAGATTTATCTTTACTTTCAAAATGAACTTCACTAAGATAAAAAAACTTCGCTCACACATATTTCGTATACCTAATTATTAAAAAGTAATCTGGAATGCAATAGCTTTGTGGTAACACAATAAATATATAGGATGTCTGTACTCAGGATGAGAATACTCATAGGATGTATATACCGTAAAATCCAGCGTATGGAGCGCACTTTGAGCACAGAAATTAAGATCAAAATTCACACGGGGGCGAGTTATACGTATAAAAGTCAGACCTTTGAAAATAAAAATAAAAAGATCATTGAGATAAGATAAATTTTGAGCTTCTACATAGATCGAAATATTGTTTATTTGAAAGAAACGACGTTTCTTAAGAACTTGTAGTTCTAGAAGAATACTATTTTTTTTCTAAAGCTTTGAAAAAAAATCTCGAATAAATGATTTCAAAACAAGAGTACGACACGTACTTTTCAGGTGTCTTCGTAAAAAAGGGGTGCGCTTTATTCGGCGAATATACCTAAAAATTAAAGATCGCAGCTTCAAAGTATAGGGGCGCGTTATACTCCGGATTTTAGGGTACATGGTTTGGGCAGCTGGCACTATTGTCTTTCTGCTGTTATGGCAATTTTATTTATTTTTTGAAATTCTCTCAATGATCGATGCATTCCAATCCATAATCATAATTGTATTGAATACTCGAATGCGTAAAATTGCTTTTTAATCCGGTTTTAGGTAAATATTCTGATTTTGCAAAGAAGGGATGGGAGGGGGGTGAATATAAATAGACATGGAATAATCAACGAAATTCTACGTTTTGATTACAAATTTGATTCATGCAAACTGTATACTGCTGTACTGTTGTTGTCGTGTCCTTCCCGCAGGGAAGGAATGAAAGTTGCCTTTGCCTGTGAGATTGCCTGATTGCTGTACTGTATAACTGAATTATTAGGTGGAGTTTAAATGGATGGATAAAGCAAATTAAGTACTAATTTACATTTCTATTTTCAATGAGAATTTTAAGATGAAGATCACATCGTCTAAGTTCAAATCTAGGCACAAGTTCTGTTCCTAAATTTTGCTAAAAATAAATACGTGGAATATAATAAGTCTTCAGTTCAATTGGAACTCAAATGTTCTAAAGAGGCATGGTGTCAGAATTAGAACAATGGAAGCCATTAGTTCAAGTGTCGATCTCGTCTTTTATTTAGTTCCGAAATTATGCGGCCCATTACCGATAACTGTCGTACTGGTCGTACAAGCGAGTATGGTCACATGACTATTTTTCTAATCTGACTTTTAAAAATGCCGTTTTCGAATGTTTTCCTAAATGCTATCTATACACTTCACAGTATTTTTTTATAAGAAAATATTCAAGAGTAACCGTACATAGTCTGTATGGCTGTAGAATTAATCAACAATTGTAATGATCAAATAAATCTGAGAAATCAACTTGAGAGTAATATGTATGAACTTGTGTAAAAACTACTAAAAGTCTTATCTTAAAACTTTGACAAATTACTAAAATGATTACCTTTAAAAATTAACAAGGGTTATATGAAACCACACAGACACACACACTGCTATATACTAATCGGAAAGGGACCGATGTTCCTTTCTTACAAAAATTGTTTCTATCTCACAATATGATAAAAATGAATAATTTATATATATTTTCACGCAAAATTAACGTTTGGTTTAAAAAATACTTTCTCTTTTTTTTCAAATTCATGAACATGTGTAAGCAAATTATATTTGTTGTAAATCTTTAGATTTATTTGTACGATTATACCGATTGCCTTTTTATGCAAAAATTCGTTTGTGTTGCTTTTATATCGGCTTCAATATAAAAATTCTGCCAAATGTTTTGGATACTTTTATATCAAATCGATACAAAATATTTTTAAATAAAAACTCAACAGATATTTAAAAATAATAAATTATAGTTAAAAAAAACTAAAAGTATCCTTTTATAGTTATAGTTAATCGAACTAAGTTGTAACTTAATCTTTTACTTGAAATCTAGAATTAGGCGCCAAATCTGGAAATGGGATCTGAAATTAGTAGCCAGAGATGCAGGAAGGGATCTGAAAATGAGAAATCGTTAATCCTAATTATCCTGATCAGGACAGTGGAACAAAATAATAAATTACTGCATTGTCATCGGTCCTGGACAAGTGAATCGTGTAGCTGAACAGTGGGACGTTAATATTCATTCACTCACCCTGGACAAATGAAAAAAATTTCGAATCAATCTGACCTTCTAAAGTGGGTAAAAATGGAGTTCAAAGATTCCGTTACATACAAAGTGAAGTTTATAAAAGAGTGTTAATAATAGTAATTCTCATCAAACAGTTATTTTTTCAAGTAAATGTAGAATTATCGAAAACTAAGAATTATTTCAGATGTCTGAATAGCACACATCCTCTGTGTTTACTTTATCTTGTCAAGCAGCAGCAGACTTGATCTAACCTATCTTTAGGTTGCTACATAAGCTTTTTTATATTATTTAAAATTTTATCTGATTTGAATAGAGCTTGATTTAATCTGTTAATGTTATCGTAGCACGAGATAGATTTCGAAACTCGGTAATTCAGAAGTATCATTACGGGATTAGGGTTCTTGTGTGCCAAAATGTCGCTCTTTCGACATTGTCCTGGCCTTCTAAACAGTTTCCACTTGGAAGAGATAGCTGTAATCATGAACTTATGGAACGGAATACAAAAAAGACCCCAAAGCTTATGAAATACTGTTGCGGACAGCTTTCGGTTTGGTAAACACAAACTCATTTTTTAACCCGTGACTTAGAGATTGTTTTGTGAATGTAATTGGATAATTCTTTTGGTTCTAAATCCGTTTATTTTCTTTTAATACTGGCTGCTTTTTTATAATCCAAATTTGATACAATAGTCTGACGGTAAAGAGATCTTTGAGGGCAATGAAAGGTACTTTTTTACGTTAAAATAACTGGATCTCAAAAACTTTTATTTACACTGGTAATAAAGTGGTCGTGGTAGCCCAGTAGTCATGGTCGCGAATTGACAGCTAATGTTTAGTCACAGGTTCGAAACCTACTGCCATGTCCACTATAGCCTAGTGGTCAAGGTAAAGGACTCGTGGTTGGTGTGTCATGAGTTTGAGAGTAGTTCCACTCAAGACCCGTCATGTAGGGAAGTGATGCACGTTAAATCTGTTGAGAGCTCAAACGTCCTCCCGTTCATGTGGTGTGGTAATTAGGAGAGAGGGTGCCAACTCATATGTCATCCTCATCACTTGACCATGATTTGAAAATTACGAGGATCGTTGCCAAAAGACCTCGTGTAGCTGAACAGGGCGATGTTAATATTCACTCACTCACTCACTTACTGTGATGTAAAGGAAAATATTAGGGCCCCTCTGCAATATCAGGTTTTGGGCCCCAAGTCGGATCGTACAGAGGACTGTAAAACAATAAGATAACAGGTTTTGGGCCTCCTAGAATCCTGGGTCCTCCCACGATGCGGGGGTGTACGTTACACCACTGTCCACTGTAGAGAGGCTGGTGCACATTAAATTTATCGTGGCTCGAAGCGTTGGCGTGGTGGGGAAGTATGGGGAGTTGGGTGCCAATTCAGATGTCGTCCTCTTCACTGAACCGTGGTTAAAATTAACGAGATCCGTCACCAATAGCTGTTGTTTCTTCAGAGGGAGACGTAAATTAAAATCAGATCAAATTAAAAGGAGCGTAGAAGTTTAGAATGGAAAGTTGTTTCTCATTTATGTTCATCATTGTACCGTTTTATAGAGGCTTATCAAAAATAGAATGCTGTTCTGCTCAAGATCTTGTGCTGCGTATATACACAGTTAATTTTAAAAATGTTACAGAAGAAATGTATAAAATTCTTATAAGTTGAGCTCCATTTTTCATTCTTAAAAATCCGTAGAGTAACTGATACATCTTAAATCTGTCGACTCTCAAAGTAGTTCTCACCTTTTCGTGGTATGGAAAATGGATGGGGGGGGGGGGAATACCAGCTCAAGTTTCATCCACATTCATTGATTGTGTTCTAAATTAAAAAAGTCCATTGCTTGTAACCCTTGTGCTGTATCAGAATGCTATGTTAAAGAAAGAAGAAAACACATTATCATACAGTATTCCACCCCCCTCCAAATTTTTATGGCCGTGTTAACCTAGTGCTTATGATCACGAGCTCATGGCCGTCGTGTCATGAGTTCCAGCCCTGGTTGCATTGAAGACCCTTCGTGTAGAGGGGGTCGAAGCACGTAAAATCTATCGTGCAGTTCTGCAGTTGGCGTGGCGTGGAAGTTAGAGTTGATTACCAGCTGAGACGATGCCCTTTTCCAATCGACTGTGGTTCAAAATTACCAAGCCCGTCAACAATAATCCTCGTGTTGCTTTAAAGAGGGATTTTAATGGACATTCCCTCACTTTTTCTATTTTTATGCGATTGATTAATATATAAAATACGTTAAATAGGTAACTTTTGGTGCATCACATCGCCTTACTCAATAACAAAATCGTTCAAAATAAACGATATTTTTAGACACAAAAACTCAACTGTTCAAATATCGTAAAATCCGGCGTTTTATGCGCTCTTTTAACACACAAAAAATATAATCGAAATTTACGGGTCCACGTTATGCACTGGGTATAAAAATGAGAGCTCTAAAAGTGAAAAGAAGACGAGCGCAGAAAAAAAATGTAATATTGTTTATTTAAAAGGAATGACATTCTTTATGAACTTAAAAAAGTTGTAGAAATATACTAATTTTTTCTAAAGTTTGAAAGAATAATTCGAATAAATGACTTCAAAACATTGCGCACATACATTTCAGATTTTTTTTTTGTAAAACAAGATATCAATCATTGGCATGGCCAAGTAATTTTAGAGCTTTTACCACATGTTGTATTTTACAATAATGCAACTAATAAACTTTTTACTAACAGAAAGTAGTACTATACTTAAAAAAAAAATAATTTAAATTTAAATATGATTCGGCTCATCTATAGGGCACAAATGCGACCCAATGCCGAAAACAAGAGGTCAATGGGTTGCTTATTGGCTGAGAAAAAGGTACGACACAATATGGAACGAAGACGAAATCTGCGTCCTAATAGCGGTTTTTTACACTACGTGAAAAACGCGCTAAAAAGGGGTGCGTGTTATACGGCGAATATACCTAAAAATTAAATATTGCAACTTGAAAATATAGGTACGCGTTTTACGCCGGATTTTATGGTAATCAATGTATGAATTCTTTTAAAAATTTACACACGTATCATAATGGTAATGAAAAGCAAATTAATAAATACCGCTTCAAGGATGTGTAAGAAGAAAAGGGAATTTTGCGAATATATCAATGGCGTGCTGGAAAAACATTTTTACCACTGTATATCCACCAGAGCATTGAATAAACACACTTGCCATGCGTCAACACCGACATACAACCCAAACAAAGAACCAACCGCAAAATTCCCCGAGTAAAAAAATTTCGAATTCCTTTTCCCAACATCTACCGAAATAATTCTCATTGTTGTTCACACCTCACGTGAATAGCTGTTGTCGACAAAAACGGAACCAATTCTCACGTACCCCTTTACAAGTTCTGATCCAGAGAGAGAGAAAAAAAACTCGGAAAATGTTTCCTTACTTAGCGAAGAAAACCGTGTTTGTCTGCGTTTCTTCAGTTTCATCTAAATTGCCTCGTTCTCTTTTTTTTTCAGAGATAAGACACTCTCTCGGTGTGCCGTACGTGAATTCCGTCGCCATCACGCACCACTGGCACTCTTCAGAAGAGTGACCCGATTTTGGAGAGCTCTTACGAAATTCGAAGCATTTGGCCATGCGTGTCTATCGTTTATGACTCTTTACATGGGACGTTGGTCGGCTATTTAGTTCGCATTATGGTAATTTCCATCATAAATATTTGGTCCTGGTTTCTTTCCTTTTTTAAAAAAAATTAAATTGTTCGAAAGATGAATTCCCTCTGAGGACCTTTTGTTATTCAGAGGCTATGGAAGATGTGAAAGCGCTCTTCTCAACGCTACATATTTTTGGTTTAAAAAAAGAATGAATTTTTTTTTTCCGAATGTTTTGATATTTTTCTGTAGAAGATTCGATTTGTTCTGTATTTTGATGGCTGCGATTTGTTTTGATTCTCCTCTGCCCTATTTTTTTTTCAAAACCATTAAATGGGTTTTTAGTTTAGTCGTTTCGAATTTCTCGATTCGATATGGATTTTTTTTTATATATAAAAGTTTTATTGGTAAAGGTAATAGTTTGAAATTTTGGTCCTGCTTTTCTAACATTATGATAGTGCTTTTTCTTGCTCATAGTTTTCGGAAGAATTGTAACAAAATATCCAAAACAGAGAGAGAGAGATTTATGTCTTAGAAAACTAGTTTGACCCATTCTTATGATGAAGCATTGAAAGAAACTTTGATTCTATTAAACTTCGAATCCTAATATATATAAAACTAGCTGTTACCCGCCCGCTTCGCTGGGTATTTCATGATGTTTTATAAATTTTTACTGCTTATATATATGTATAAATTATTGATATCTAAGTCCTAGCATTAAGAATTCGATTGAATTGAAAAATATACTTATACCTGTAACTGTCACCTGTTGATAAAAAAAAAGGGCAGAACTCATCTAATTTGTATTTTCTAAAAATCTCTAAAATTGAAGCATAGAATGATGTTTGCTCTTTCGTAACTCAAAAACCAAGTGGATTCCCGCAAAACCAATTTTCGGTGGATCTCTACTCCGTAAATTGAACATGCAAGCCAAATTTCAAGTCTAAATCTAACAGAAAAAAAGCAAAAGTTTTACTATAAATATCCCCGTAATCCCGTTGAGAGCCGTTTTCCAAAATTACCGCTCTTACCGGATTTCAATTCAACAAAAGAAAAATAAAATGTGTTCCTTCTCCTAATGTATAAAAGAAGAAAGAAAATTACAAGTAAAAATATAATTTCTTGTGGTACTTAATTCGATTTTCAAAACAAGAAAAACCTTTTAAAATATGGTTTTTAATTAAAAAGTACTTTTATTTCCCTAATATTTTTGGTGTACTGTGGAAATTAGGAGACGAGGGTGCCAGCTCGGGTGTCGTCTTCGTCCAGTAGCGCACACAAGGGGGAGTGCATGGGTCCGTACCCCACCATAGCCCTAGATTTTTTCGATTGATTGTAATCCTATGTATATATTACGTAAAATTTTAGTGTTTGTTATTAATTTATTTTGTTAGTTAATGCAAATTATTTATTCAATAATTTATTTTTTACTGGTTTTTTTTGTTGGCAATTGATAAAATCAAAAGAATGTGTTGTGTGGCGTATTAGGGTATCATACGAGAATGGTGGACTTACGACTTTCCCCCTCCCCTCCTCCTTTGAAAACTTCTTGTGTGCGCCACTGTCCTTGTTTCTTGACCATGGTTCAACCATGGTTCAAAAGTACGAAGTCCGTACGAAGTCCTGCCATATAGTGCGACGTTAATATATAACAGTTTCACTCACTGAATAATTTTTCCAGCATTTTCTTTAAATGTGCCTAAAGAGTTCTACAAAATAGTTTGGGTTGTAAAAGTTCCTTAGAAATAGAAGAAAACTTCAAAACTTTCTTTCTGACAGTGGCTTAACCGAGAGAGAGAATATTACCCCCCCCCCTCGAAAAGTCGGGTTTTGGGGCCTCTAGCCCAAATACAAACTTAGTGTCAGTCATGCTTTAAACTCCCTGGAAACCAGGGCCCACCCGCGATGCGGGGTGAACGTTACGCCCCTGTTTTCTGATATCTCAAATCCTAATCCTGAGATTAAATTTTCCATTTTTGTCAGAACAATGCATGTATTGTGTTAATTCAGTTTTTAGATGCCATGTATTGATCCAGTTAAAAATAAGTGGCCCCGGTTGCCTACTGGTTATGATCTCGAATTCGTAGCTGGGAGTGTCACGGATTCGAGTCCTGGTGCCATTGAATACTTTCTATGTAGAGGGGGCTGATGGAACTTAAATTTGTCTGTTGCTATGATGTGGTAGTTAGAAGAAAGGGACAACTCGGATGTCTTCGTCACTTGACTGAGGTTTAAAATTGCGAGGTCCGTTGCTAATAGCTCTTGTGTTGCTTTTATAATGCGACGTGTTAATAAACTTTTCGCTTGATTCCATCAATCTTCTCTTTTTCGCAACTAATTTTTTTATCATTTCTTGAAAAGTTCTTCAAGAGTACTGCAAAAGAGCTGGACTATAAAATTTCCTTAAAAATAAAAGTATGTCCAAAATTCCTATCTCCATTTTTATTGCACAAAACAACACATGTATTGTGTTAAGTTTTTGGAAGCTATGTGTTGCAATGTCCTAATTAAAAATTACAAGCTTGCCAATTATTTACAATATCACCCTTATTATTCACATTCTAAAACTAAATCTTGCGTTTCTGAGAGAGAATGCACAATAAAAGTTTCTTCTCCTTCATGCTAGTTCGGTTCCCAGTAATGAATACATATTTAACCACTTATAAAATGTGTAAAATTAGCGGTCTTCGAAATGGATTCGAATGATATTTACACTACACAATGGGAGCTTTTTTCAGTGCATCTTAATAATACATTTGGATACACACAATTGAGCACAATTACATGATTCTTCCTGAAAGTAAATATTATACAATTGTAATCAGTTACAAGACACTGCGTCTTATTCTCTCTTCTTATTCTTAATATTTAATTTTAAACTCTTATGTTAATGTTTTTCTTCATTAACCTTCGCTGCCAACGAGAGACAATCATTGCGAACCTGCCTGGATCGAATTAAAATTTTCTCTTCTCTAATGAACCTTTACTCATTCCGGTACGGTTACCTATTAATGCTTGCTTATCTACTTCCTACCAATTAATGGGAAAGGGGAAAATCTCCCATTGCAATGGGGCAGAATGCTCATTAGGTACCTGCGTGTATCGACATTAAATCAATTGCTGGGCGTTGTTTAAGGCTATCGGCTTGATGCAGACTGCCGAGTGACAACGCGGCCATTGCCCAAATGTGGGTCAATAAACATTAAACACTGCCAAGTGCCTCGCGTATTTCAGTTTGTGCAAAGCGCAACGGATCCCAAAGGTCTTTCGGATGATCCCATTGACAAACTGCTTTCGTAGCGGCTTCTGTGGGGATTTGAAAGGGTTAGGTTTCGTGGGGTTCTGATTGTGATGTAGAATTATCTGTGTTTATATTCGATTGCATTATGTATTAATTCCTTAACAGAATTTTTAAGCCAGAACGCATTTTAGTGAAATATTAATTCGTTTAGAGAAAATATACATGACGGTTGTTAGGCTTTTGTGTATTTAGCTTGTTTCAGAAGCTGAATATTTAGATATCCTTTTGATAGAAGGCAGCAGAATCTGTTTGAGGATTTAAATGAAACAGAGTATATGCATGTCATTCAAACAGAGCTTGATTATTCTCCTTTTTTAAAAACTTTTCTGATCAATTCTATTCGTAGGTTCGATGTTTTCAAATGATTTCCTTTACTTGTCTAGACAAATAAAATCCAGGCATTTTGTAGTGGCCAACTTTTTATGTTAACATAATGCCACGCTCCACATAAAACAATATATAACAGTTAAAAACTAACAATATATACATTAAATTTTGCTTAACATCCTTTTTGTCTCAGTCACACCATTCGTTAACATTTTCCCTCTCTCTTCTCGTTCTCATCCAGTACTCTTTTATAAATGTAAGGATAATTAAATTAGATCTGAAATTAAATCCCTATACCACTTTTAAATTTTATATTCCGTTACATCTTCAAGTATTAAATTGATTACCTACTTCTTATTGAAGAACATATGGCCCTAAACAGAACTTTTATCTCCGACCATTAATTTTTATTTCCCTGTATGTCATGCTTAACTTTCAAATATATCTCTTCAATAAGAAGTGTAATTGAGAAACATCTGGCTCAGTGAAACCATCTACTTATATTTAACGCGTGTCTCTTTCTCTCTTAGAAGCAGACACCGAAATGTTTTCATTGAATAAAAATCGTTTTTATTAAATGGCTTGATGTTACTTGGAAACACGGCAGTTATATATATATGTTCAGCTGGCAGCGCCACCTATACAGTTTTTGGAGTAAGGTGAACCTTTTAATCACTGAAGGATTTTAATGGAATATTTTTTTTTACAAAATGCCTAGTTATACTTGAGTAAGGCTGGCTTTTTATTAAGTTGCGAGTTCTAGTACCACTGAAGACCCTCCGTATAAAGGGACTAATACACTGTCGAGGCTCGAAATCCTCCTGTTGGTGTGGTGTTGAAGTCTGGAGAGGAGGTTTTAACCCAGGTGTTGGTACTCATTACTTGACCGTAGTTCAAAATTACCCAGTCCTTCGACAAGAGCCTTCGTATTTCAGATCATTTTATCTTATATAACCATTTTTTGAATCTCTCTTCCACGAAGGTGGCACTGCAAAAATATATAAGCATAACTTAAAAAATAATTCTGTTATTTGTTGACGCTTTTCATTTATAAAAAAATAATTATTTTTACCCACTCTTAACTTCTGGGAGAAGTCATTCATTTCATGTGCCTCTGTTTGTTTCGAATGTTCTCTACTATTCTCAATGGTACTGGAAATTTGCACTCCTGGGGAAAAGGTACTGATAACTCTGTTTAATTTTTATGTCAAGGAGCTTAGAATTTTATCTAAGGAGTAAATTGGTCAAGAAAAGGAACCAAGCTTACAGTTAGGGTTCATTCAATCTGTTTAATTTCCTCTACAGCCTTAGAGAATAAATAAAATTTTATGGAAACAAACAAAATCATGCATAGCGTTTTTAAAATTTCTTCAACTGTAGTCCTTTTATTTCAAATGTCGGATTTTCTTGAGCAACAGTAAACACAAAAGTGCTTTGAATTTTGGCCGTAATTCTCAGTATAAAGAACATTTTTCTCTACCGAAACAACTATGCATCATCAAATATGTGGCTGTCTTATCTAATTGGAATTTTTTAGTATATACAAGCAAAATTTAAAGCTCTAATCAGTTTGTATTGCACTGAAACTGTATTTACTGCAAAGATTAAAGCAATCCAGACAATATATCTTACTTACTAAAAAGAAATATGTTTAAATAATAGCATATTACTAGGTTTAATTTTAACGAATAATAATTACAAAACATTAAAGAACAAAATATTGTCTAGGAATAAATTCTACACCCTCTATTTCCTGGTGTAGAATGGATTCGCTTGGTCAACTAACTGTTATGTTTGTTAATGTATGAGTGTCACGGACCAGATGGTCAATGTAATGAAGACTATGTTCCAATAAATATAATGCACATTATTGAAATAATAGGAAAATTGGGTCACTCTTGGAGGATGTTTTGTTTTACCTGTATTTCTGACGCTTAATATTCATTAACTTCAACCTTGCCTGACTACAGCGAGGATGCTGCCCATTGTTTTGTTCCTAGTTTTTATAAAATTGTAAATATACTCTCTTATAATAATTACTCTCATTCACACACAGGATTGTTTTATTAAGGGGGGAAACAGTCATAACTTCATATTACATGAAACCATGAACCTTAGGGTGAGAATGGTCGCACAGGAAACCGGTTATTTGCATATATTTAAAATAATTATTTTTCATAACCTTAATTATATCAATCCCTATAATGGAGTTTTGCTATTTACCAGCTGTAAACTGTCTTCTAAATGTGTAATAGAAATCAAGATATCAAGTTGAGGGAAGGGGGAAAGAGGCAGAAGTGCGTTTAAAAATGGAGACGTTATACAAGAAAAAGTTTACGTTGAACACGGGTGGGTTGATTTTCTTAAAAAGTTCTTTAAGTTTAGGTCAGTGTTAAGTTACCGTCATACTTCCGTTGTTTTTTTGGTACGCTGAACAACTTTAAACATCTTACGCACTGAGTCATGAGTGCTAATGACCTCTTCGACTTTTCATGCTTGCATGGATTTTTTTAAAAAACTATTGACGTCTTGCTGAGTATTGCATATAAAAGGCGTTATTTATCCTTATTAGTGGGAAAACTTAACGGGGGAAAAAATCCAATCTATTTTTTTTTTAAATTTTTCATATATTTGTTAGTTTTGTATTTGTGAAAATGTCATAACATTTCGGCAGAGTGTGAATATTTAATTGTTTATTTTGTTTCATGATATTTGATTTAAAACCTCTTAGCAAGATATATTAATTAGCATTCATATTTTCCTTTTTTTATATTTTTGTCCATTTATCTTTTTATTATTGCATTCATTTAAATGGCTTTTGGCAGTGAGCCAAAATTTTTACATCACTTTTTCCAAGTAAAATATTTAACTCATTCAATATTGCGTGATTTCTCCTGTAAAGATTAACTCCATCTAAAAATTCATATAAAATCATTGCTGTGATAAAATACACCGAAATTTATAGTTCACAATTCTATACGTTCCAAATTCAGATCACACCGGTGTGATCACGAGCCTCAGAATGGGGAAAACGCAATCTCACATACGGATACTGTGTTCCCTAAAGTGATTACAAATGTATGATCAGTGGCGTAACGTACACCCCCGCATCGCGTCGAGGCCCAGGGTTCTAGGAGACCCAAAGTCTGACTGCCGCCAAGTACCTATCCTTTGTAAAATCCAACTTGGGGGCCCAAACTCTGACTTTACGGGGGGAGGGGGGCCAAATGTTCTTCGTTACGCCACTGTGTGTGATCATGGTACTTGTTTTTATGTATTTTCTAATTGAGTGTAGTTGAAGATTGGGATGCCAGCTCAGGTGTCGTCTTCGTCACTTGACCGAGGCTCAAAATTATCGCGAATAGTCCTCCCGCAGCTGCATAGGGCGACATGAATTTAAAGAAAACCAATCTAATGGACTGAATTCACGTGACATAGTCAAATGATAGCTATAATCACCTGTGTTCTGCCAATCAGCTCATGCACCTCGCTGTGGCCAACTTTTTGTTTTTTTTGCAGAAATTTTCTTTCAAAAAATTCATACCGTATTTACTCGAACCCAAACCGCACCCCAAGTTCTCAATATGTTTTGTGAAAAAATGTTTCCATCGATTCTAAGCCACACCCTTAATTCTCTACACGTTTTTGAGAAAAAAGAATTTGTGTAAAAATGTTTATCAATAACCAATACTTAAGAAATTTTTTAAAAAATCTTTAATGGTAAATGATAAGGAATTAATAATTTATTTATTTTACCAGTATCAAAAACTTTCAAATACATAGAAGAACCTATAATTACTTCAACCATTAGCATCATGTTTCAAAAATTATTCGTCACTTCCATTGTCGCAGCTGATTTCGGAATGGGTGCCGGCATCGTCATTTTCCCATATGCTGTCGTCTTCCGTGCCATTTAATGCATTTGTGACGAAACATTATTTTAAAAGAATGATTAAAGACTATTGAACATTTGCAAGCAAAACTTATAACATTTTGCTTATACCATCGACGTATATTTGTTTCATCCGAGTCAAATTTTCAGTGGCCGCTGCTCTGTTTCAGGGTTTTTCTGCATAAAAAATTGCCCCATTTTTCATTCTTGCGTCGCGCGTAGTATAACTATTACTGATATCTTTAATTTTTAGGCGACAAAAAAAAAAAAAATTCCAAATACGAGCAGACAACGACGTTTAGGATAGACTGAATACCATAGATAAACTGGGAAATGGGATAAGTCATCGAAGTCAGAATGTACGGTTACATTTTTACTTTGGGTTACTTTTTAAATGAGTGGAAACTCAATTTCCCCCATTCAACAAATGTTTTACCTTCGATTTTCAATAGCATTAACACTAAAGAAAAAAAAAAAAAAATGGCGCGGCTTAGATTCGAGTAAATACGGTATTTAAAAATAATAACCGACATAGGTAAATAAAATGTACTGAATTAAAAAGTACACGGATAATATACATATTTTTTAATTTTGAAAAAGCTTTTTGAGAATCTTAATGTTTGAACTTTTATATTCAATAATCAAATTCAAAATTTTATCTAAGTTTTACAAGTAAAGAAGAACAAGTCTAACGTCAGTTTTGAATTAAGTGGAAAACACGTGATTCTATTTATTATATGACCGTTATGAAATCAGTCCTTTGAATAGTTGCTTTTCAATATTACAATCTTCAAAAATTGTGCACTGGTCTTTTTCGTAATTATCCTTGATCAGTTTATTTTTATGTGTTTTTCCTTAAAATTACAACAGCATTTTATAATTTATAAATTAAATGCTATTTGTTGAAATATTGAAATTATTTTTCAGTTTGTTAAGGCTGTCTTCGCCAAATGTTCGAGGACCTGAACTAAACGCGAAACACATTTTTAGACAGAAAAAATGTCTCAATTTTCATGAAATTTTGCAGCATTGTAATTCATACATTTGTTTATGATATAGTGTCTTTTAAGGGGACACAGTACGATTCAATTGACAAAAATCGGTCAAAAAATCAAATTAAATTTTTTTTAGCTTAAATTATTCTTTATATAACCTGACAAAATTTGAAAGCTCTAAACTAAAAAAACACAGAATTATATAGCTTTTGCTTTCGTTTTTATTCACATCCCTATGGCAAATCAAAACTTTAAACTTATCTCGGAAAGATAAAATAACTAGTTTGTCTTCATTTAAAATGCTAAGGCTTTTTTTCTATTGTGCCTAATGCTTTGAATTTTTTTTTACCTATTGCTAATAGTACATGTAACAAAAGTTGGTATGCATTTTTGAATCAAAGCAATACTTATTTTTTTAAAAATAATTGAACTCATAATTTGCACATTTTTTAAGGAATTTTCGATATGCATTCATAAAAAAAAGTATTGTACAAATACCAATCATGTTATCGCAAAACCCATACCAACTTTTGTTATGTATAGTTTGAGGTACGAGTAAATCGAATTTCATGCGTGTACGTAAATTTTTGTTTGAGGTTTTTTCCTTAAAAAATTAAATGCCTAGCTTTTTATAAAATTTTGAGCACAAAATCTGTTTTACATAGTATACACACATTTTACATAGTATACATACACAGGAGGCAACCAAAAATTTTTTGAAAATCCTTAAATTAAAATTTTTTGCTTAAATCGTACCATATCCCCTTAAAATTTCAAAATATTGCATAAATAATTATTTTTACCTTTTAACATGTGAAGGGATACCTCATTTAACATTACGTTCTGCTAAAAAAAAGTGCATCACATCTTGTACCAGAGAAAATGGGTCAACTTGGATAAAAATGAGGAGCATGGTGAAATATATGCTACTCTTTTTCAAAGAGTCAAGCCGGAATATAGTATTAATATGGAAAAATCCTCCAAATCTGGGACCTATTTTTTAACATTACGGCGAAGACAGCCTTAAGAATACTTTTTCAAAACAATTTTTTTCTAAGTTAAGAAGAATGCATTATTTTTTTCCCACTGAATAACTATATTTTATTCCTCTCTCTCTCTCAACAGAATGCGAATTACATTTAAAAAAAAAACAGAACTTTCTAAAGTGGTCCTGGAATATTCGTGAAATGATACCGCTGTTTTCTTGACCTTGATTTTGGAATTGAAAAAAAAAAAAAACACTTATTTGTAACGGAACCGCTATATAAATAAGTATTCATTTTCTACTATTCAAGTCTAAAAAAAGAGCCGTTTTTTCTCCAACTCTTAAACGGTTTACATGTCACTTTGATCTCTTAAGTGCCCGGTCTAGACTACGAACAGCCCTTCACGCCTCATTCCAACTGAATCGATTTATTTCTGTTGATTCGTGTAACTGTTAAAAGGAGAAAAAACAAAACTATTGTAATTCGTTCCGTTTGAATAAACTTTTCAATGTTTACGACGCGTAACGATTCAAGGAAAATAAGACAAAAAGTAAACACTTTTTGACCACACAGAGTAAAAAAGAAGTCTTTCGTCAGACAGAATCGATTAGTATTGATGTCCGTAGACTTGATCCACAAATGATGAATTGCTTCTAGAATAAAGATCTACGCTTTTTGTTGTACTCCTTTTTACTCTTCCTTATTTTTTTTTATCATTTCATGTTTTTTGCTATTATTTTGTTACCAGTATAAAAACACGCAATTCACTGTTTATGTTTACAGTGGTTATACGATTAGTAATATTGGCAGCCTAGGAGATTTAAATTGCTTGTACTATCCAAAAGGTCCTTGGCTTCCGAAATAGCTTGGGTGGCAGATTAGCGGCCTTGTTTGTCACCCATCCGGTATATTAATTAGCGACGCTGACTACTGTGCCGTAGAGCCTGGGTTCGAATCCAGAAGGCATGGGTATTTGTAAATGTATACTGCCTTCGTGGCTTGGGTGTACTCTAAACAGCCGTCGAGCCGCAAGTCCTTTCGTGAGGTTAGTGGAAGGAGAAAAGAGGCGGGAAGACCCTGACTACCCCCAGTGTTCTCTCTCAAAATTGGGGTAGAAAAACTGGCCAAATCGTATTGTCACCTGAATGGTGCCCAAAGCTACGGGTAATGGTAGGCATCACTTAGCCCTTTACCCTGATGAATTTCATGGCCCCTTTGCCAATCAGTTGGCAGGAGGAAAAACAGTCTAGTTTAGACTTCGAAAAAACGACCTTGTAGTGAGGATGATGCATGTGAAATCTAATGGGATTATAAGTCCTCACGTTAATGTGGTATGAGTTGGGAAATGGGAAGCGAACCCCTGGTGTCGTTCATTTCGTTGGAGAGATATTTAAAATCATGAACTCTCATGGCTGGTGTTGTTGCAATCAAATCATTGTTTCGTTCAAGTCTTAACGCTACTGAATTTCGGCCATGCACAGAGAATGGTGTGCAATTGAATCTATCGAGACTCAAAGTCCTCACGTTTGCGGGGTTAAGAAGTGGATTTCCACGTATCCTTCACATACCTTGACCATGGTTTAAAATTACGAGGTCCTTCAACAATAGTCTCCAGGTTGGTTCCAAATGGGAAATTGATTTATAGTCAATTCATAAATTCAGTTTTAATCAAACTACATAGGCCAGATTGATGGAGTAATCAGTAGAAATACGTCTATTCATGAGTGAATCACTGACTGGTGGAGGGTTTGTCATCTTGCTGCGTAGTTAGGATAAATATTCGTTAACTAGTAAACTGTGATTGGCGAGTGTACTCTGCATGCGTAAAAAGTAATTACCATTGGCTATTTAAATCGTAATTTTTGAGAAAAACAAAACATTTATAAATTTCAAGATATTTAGAATATTTTGAGATCAGGCTGGAGTAAAACAAATAAATAAATATAAAACATTTAAGATGAACTCACGCGTCCCCGTAATGCACCGACTGAAACAGCGCATACGTTCGCGTGACGAATTTAATTATGTGCGATAATAATGTTTTATAGATAAAAGGGACAAAGGCAAAAATCAGAAAATTGATTTATACTAGGTTCCTTCAGGTATGGTCATCCATAGAACAAATGCAGGACACTGAGCCATTGATAGCTGTTGACCCGAAGTTACCTAGCTGTAGAGTGGTGTAAATGACAATTGTTTGATGTTAGAACCATGTGCTGACATTAGTGTAATGACCAGTGGGGCGTAACGTACACCCCCGCATTGAGGGGGGCAGGGTTCTAGGGAGCCCAAGTCCGTACTGACGCTAAATTTATACCCTTTGTAAGATCTGGCTTGGGGCCCAAAACCTGACTTTGCAGGGGGGGGGGCTAATCATCTCCGTTACGCCACTGGTAATGACCCAATGCTGTGCTGCCTAAAGAACATTTATTTTTTTGGGGTGGGAAAAGCAAGAATGCTTTCTAAAA
Source organism: Trichonephila clavata (assembly GCA_019973975.1). Lineage (NCBI taxonomy): Eukaryota > Metazoa > Arthropoda > Arachnida > Araneae > Nephilidae > Trichonephila > Trichonephila clavata. Next base: position 145,548 of record BMAO01037660.1, on the reverse strand, counting down.
GAGAACTGTGATCAATCTTACAGCACCTATTCCAGAACTACCTGAGTGTCAAGACAGATAGAAAAGAAGGAAGTAAATCAATATGTGTTTAGGTCTCACCGTCTGGGAATTTTGAATGTCACTGAAATTCATAGATATCAATGAAAACTTAAGGTTAGAAGGACCGCCGGTTTATGGATCCCGCAACCAAGCTAAATTACTTTATAGCCCAGTACAGACCGCTCGCGTACAATAAGTACTAGTAATGTGTAACTGACAATTGTATAAAATAAACCCATCTTTTTGATCCAATATTTTAATATCGACATTTACTCTTTGATTGATTAGTATACTTGGCATCGCTCGATTTCCGTGACAGACTTAATTGCGCGCTCTTAAACTGGAGCGCCACAGTAAACTGATGAAAGTAATTAAGTGCGAAATTCGTCATCTTGTAACTTGTTGTGGATATTAGTTTGACGAGAGAGATACCAATTCAGATTACGTTTTAGTTTCTATGATGATATTATGGCAATCCGGTGATTGGAGTTGATAAGTTTTGTGGACGATGCTTTTGATTGTTTAATCATGAATTTAAATATAAATTCCACTTTAGATCGTTGTGGGTTATTATGATATTGCCAATATGTTAGACTTAATTGATACTTCATACCTTCTTTTAAATTCTTAAATATATTAAAAGAATTAAACCATTGGTTCAGGTGGGTGAAATCCCCATCATTTGAACAGAGTTCAAAATTACAATCTCTTCCAATGCTCCCCAATGTCCTCAATGCTGCTTTAGAATGGTATCTCACATATAAAATCAATATATATATATATTTATACAATTATTTCTAATGGGCTGTGGATTGGTGTTTTACCATTGCTGACCTACTACATTTCCCGGAAGCTAGTATCTCTTTCAGTGCGGCACCATATAGGCGGGTACCAATTACCTCAGGTCATTTTGACGACCAATTTCCTCCCAAGAGGAAGGCACCTGAGCTCTGACGAGGCGAACCTGTACTAGGATTTAATTTTGCCGAGAGCACCCAAGCCAAACAGACACTCTGGGGACCTCCCCCAGAGGTTTATATACCGTATAATCATACGACATGGCCGCTGTCGATTTTCTGCATCATGAAAATTCACCGACTTGGGCCGGGGTCAAACCCACAACTTTAGGTGCAGAAGGTTAATGATAAACCAACCACGCCACCTAGCCAACTATAAAACCAATATATAAGTGGAAATAAATAAAAAAAACGTTTATTAGTGGGCAAAAAAATCAGCTCATGAATTATCTATTGTTGTAATCTGAAGAATAAATGGAATAAAAATAATTTCTGAAGACATTGCTTATTCCTTTGAGGAAATATTTTAAAAGCATATGCACTAAAGATTATATCAATAAAAAAAAATTCTCAATAAAAACATCCCGAGGCAACTTTTCAAAAATATGCGTTAAATGACTACCTAAGTTTTTCTTTTTAAAAACCCCGATTATGTATGTGAATACTTTATCCAAATAATTAATGATTCATTTTGATAAAAAAACATTTCTTAATTACGAAAGAACAGTGTTCATGTACTCGGTTGGAGTTCTTTTTGTGAAGTGCGGCATCCTGTTCTTAACACGTGTCTCAAGGGTCATTCGGAGAGGAAGACGTAATTAAAGTGCACCGTTCTATTAATGAATATTCAAGCATTTTTTATTGGTTTCGTTCTAAAGTGTATGTGGATTCCCTGCTAAGGTCTAAGACCGGAAATATTTCGTTTACACTTCCTGAGTGAACGGTAAATTCAAAAAGGTACCTTCCTGGAAAAAAGCTTTCCGTAAATTCTTTTTTTTTATTACATAACTTTTGTTCATTTGTTCTATACATCACTCCGAGTAAAGTCGAGACGTAGATGCCTTTCTTCTCTATCACGAAGTAATGAATTTTTGAGGAGTTGTAAAGTTCGTGCAGTCTGTCCCCCAACGGGAATCGTTCGCTGTTGTATTTGAAATTAATAAAGCAACGTGGCTTTTTTTTAAAAATCTGTCTACTGCTTTATTCATTATCTATTTGACATCTAATTTTACTCCATTTGCTTGCTTTTATTTATTCTAATGTACTGGAAATTATTTCTTTCTGTATGTATTCATAATTGATGAAAGAATTGTAGATTGAATTTTAATGAGACTACATGTCCCCGATCATTTTTGTAAGTTGGTGCAAAAAACTTAGACTTATTAATTTAGTTTTCTGAACTTGCCGTTTGATTTAATATTTTTTCCTTTCAGGCTTAAAGTAAGGCACGTTATTCTTTGTTTGCTAAAATAATCAACGATGTGAAAATTTTTCAATAAATTCTGTTCTGCAATTAAAAAATAAATCCCAATAGGGAAAGCTTTTACGAAATTTTTAGTTTCGATAAAATATTTAATCGGATTTCATATTAAATTTATTCTGTAAAACAGGAAACCTTTTTTGAATTCGGAACTGAAAACTTGTCCTAATGGAAATAGATCCGGTATGCAATATCTTCGGTTTTTCCACAGATTAAATGCTGAGTATACATTCCTATTAAATGGGAGAAGGGGTGTGTGTATGAAAAGAAAAGCAAATTAACAGTAATTAAAAAAAAATATCACAATATTTTGGTCCCAAACCCTTCCAGGAAGGAAGATAAAGAAGGGGAAAAGACCGGAAAGACCGGAGGTAAAAAACGGGGACGATAGAAATGTGTTAAAATCCTGAATAATATGATTTAATAGTTACTTTTTTCCAGATTTTTGATTACACACACACACGTTTAAGGTAATGCTTCAATAAATAAGTACAGAATACTCAAGTTTTTTCAATCCGATAATAACTCTAAAAAATGCTATTCTGTGTACTAAGTATTTTAAAATTTTAATTTAAATAACTTGAGAAGAGAGACGCAGGCAGAAAAGGGCTTACTCGAGAAAAGTTTATATATAACCTTTTGATTTCAGTATTGAATCAACACTATGCGTTGACCATTGACACTATTAAATATATTTACAGTAAACAACTGTTAAAAAACATTCATGGGGGATTAGGTCTAGGAATGTAATTCAATTTCAGACATATTGGAATTCTTAAATAAATGCTTATTTCTTCTCGCATCTTGAAAACTTATTAGTGGAACGATTTGCTTAATTAAGCCCTAACAAAACAGAAATATTATCTTTAAAGGAAGTCTCTCTTACGCAGCTAATTCGAAAGACTCATTGTCATGTTTGTTTATTCAGCACATTTTTTCTAAATCACACACACACCTCCTTTCTAAGATTAAAAACAATTTCCATTGATCGATCTACTAACACTAGCTCCTTTAATTTTCACTTCAGATCAGTTTAAACAGTAACGCCTGTTTGCATAGATCACAATTATTTTCCAAGGCGAGGTTCTCAGATCAAATATAAAAAAAACACCTGATGTTAAATAAAAGGGAAAAATCGCGTGAGAAACGCTACACATTTTATATAAAAGTTAGATATAAAAGAACTAAACTCAGTGGTGCAACATCCCAAGAGAGCCAAGGCCTACTCTGCCCATCTCAGTGTCGTGACCTTGGGCGTTGAGATGCATAAAAAGATGTTCCGGTCAAATGGTCAGTCTGGCGCGAAATCCCCAGTGTTTAGTCCCCTACCTGAAATAAAAAATATCGAATTCAAAAGTTTGTAGTTGTTGATGTTATTGTTGGGTTATGGGTATGTAAATTTTATTAACAGAACGTCTCTGTACCACAAATTATAAATATGTATACAATGTTCTATTAAATTGCTTTTAATATTATTAGAATCAATTTTGTCAGTTCTTCCCATTACTATTTATTCTACAAAGGTGGAAATGTTTAAATCTTTACACATAGTTCGTTCTAAAATAGTTATAAAAAATTCTGGAAAAAAATATTAATATTTTTATGTGAACATGAAGCATTGTATTAAACTTCAAAGCTTTAAATTATGTTCTTCCTTTTATAAATAAAAATAAATCTAAAGTTATTTTAAGATTTTCTGTAGTATAAAATTTTTTTAATTTGTAGAGCCCAGAACTATGTAATAGCATATACAATACAAACAAAAAACTAAGTTGTTTTCATATTATTTTAAAAACTCTCAGATCAATAACAAGAAACAAAATACACGTTTACCCGAAGAACAAAATAACATTAAAAGAAATCGAAGAAATAATTGTGATTCCAAATAAGCACATGTTTTAATGAGAACATCAAAATTTATGTTCCAAATATTTTAAATTAAACGTCAGATATGTAAAAGTGCAATAATATCTGATTCTCATCAGTTGTAAGTTTTAACTAAACCTAACTTTTCTTCCAAAGCGTACAAGAGAAGATTATTCTATATGTAAAATTAGGAGATTCGATTCGTTCTTTTTTTCTTTAAGTATTTGTAAAATCGTGGGAAATGAGTTAAGGTTTTCTGGAAGAAAAATGAATAAAATGGGATAAACTCATACTGAACGAAGCAATAAGAAACAAGAACATGCCTCATTAATCTATATTACATTAATGTAAATTAAAATTTTGTCTAAACAGCTTAATTTTGTTCTAATTAAATTCGAGAAAAAAATGCTAATTTTTCCTCGGAAAACTCTAATGTAAGTTTCTAGAACACAGCGCCATTGTTCTTTATTTTATCTTTCTCCAACATGGGAAAGAAATCTTCGCTCTCCCCTCACAGTTACTATTTCTTGATGCCCCGAGGGGCAGTAGTCTTCCCCTGCCTTCAATCCCTTGGGAGTGTAATCCAGCAAAGTAGAAGCTGATGAGTACACAGTAAACACGGGTGGGCGTCTTTCCCATTTATTTTTCTTTCCTTCGCAGTATTTTTCTGATGGTTGCTTGGACGTTCATTCTGGTTAGTTCCAAAACGTTTTGAGATTTTGGAAATATGAGGAGTTTTTTATGAGTTTTGTTGTTTTTATGGGCAATCATTTCTTGATTTTACAAGAAAAGTAGATAGAACAGAGAGAAAATGACTGAATAAAATGTGAGAATTTGAAAAGATTATCAAAAGACATCAGCATCCAAAGAATGTTTAAATGGAAAATAACTCAAATGTGATGAGTATTAAGGTTCAATTTTCTAATAATAATAAATAAAAAATCTGGATCTATTTTCAAAGAAGGCGTATAGAATATAGTTAAACTTAGAAATATCGAGTTTCTGAGATCGTACCTTAAAATAATTTACTTTATGAGTGGATACATTTGTCTTAATCAATCGATTTATAAAGAAAAAATTATCAAATTTTGAAAATTCTCGTGCTTTTAAATTTGTTTTCCTTTGTTGGAGTCCAGGTTTAATTTCTGTGATACTTTTTTTATGTGGTAATCTAACCGAAATCTTCCAAAAAGTTAGATTCTTCAGATAGCGGGGGTTTTATTTGGCGGGGTGTCTAGGGGTTTTTACGATGTATGGGTTAACTTTGAAAAATAAAACAGACAACATAGTTTAAAGAAACTAAATAATTTATTATGAGTTATAGGAGAGTATTTATAGGGGAATATTTACAAAATAGAAATTAGAACATGCAGACATTTAAAAATATAGGAAAGATAGTTCATTCCTTCTGGGAGAACGTTAAAGATTAAATAAAACTCATTATGCGATTGGATCGCAACTTACCGCCAGTTGTGGCGGACGCGCGAAGACGCTGCTTCGTTGTCGAGTGTTAGTAGGCCTCTGACGAAAATAAATCGCGTCAGCGTTTTAAAAGGCACGCTAGATGGCGTTGCTGTGGAATGCTGTTTTTGACTAAAATTGCCGTCCTCTGCAAAGAGATATGATCTTACCTTTTACAAAAAGAAAATTTCCATAGGATATCCTACATTTATTTAAGAAATTTAATAATAAAGAGAAAATAAATGTTCTGACCACTATATTATTTGCTTAGTTTAAGAGTGGGAATTTTGTTAGCGAGGCATATAAAGCAACACGAGGGTGTTGGCGACGAACCACATAAATTTGAATTTCGGTCAAATGACGAGAACGACACCTTGGTGGGAACCCCCTATTTCCAAACAACCACCCACACCACACCATCGGGAGGAATTTCGGCCTCAACAGGATTTAACGTGAATGAGTCCCTCTATACGGTGGGTCTTCAGTGGCACCAGGAAGCGAACCCACGACACGCTGGCCATGAGTTTTGTGACCGTTACCACTAGGGTACGGTAGCCTTGTTTCGTTTGAAGCATGACAAAAAGTTGTTGTGATGCTGCAATTCCCCAAAACATACAACTATAGATTGAATTAAAAATATTTTAGAGTTTTAATAAGTTTATAAGTGTTCGAATATTGAAATATGCACTTATGCAGCAAATGAAAATTGAGTCTAAGCTATTATTCAAACACAGATGTGTTTTCAAGCTCCGTATCTTTATAAGCAGCTTGAAACCATGTTGTACATTGTCATGGACAAGACAGGTACACAAATCGAATGAACTGTAAAAATATCAAATTTCAAAAACAAAATTCTTTGGAGAGAAATAGTTTTCTGGCACGTTAAATTGCTTAAAACTATTAAGTATAGTAAAATAAAGGGTAGGGAAGATTTATTGGCTTCATTTTGCTGAAGAAAAAACCTGGTAAAAATCTATGCCTTAGTCATATAACCAAGCTGATGTTTAGGAATTTGAGGCTTTCGTATTGATTTTTTTTTACCACTTCCTAGTGTTTTATTGATGGTGAATATCGCGAAATTCTAATAATTCCTGTCAAATATGCTCCTTTAAAGCTGCCAATATTATAGGCTGTTTTAGATTAAAACTCGCCAATAGATATCGATTCGTGATCAATTTGAGCATATTAATCTCTCGGTAGTGGTATTCAAATAATATTGGATGGGATGGCAATACTACGATTTATTTTAATCCTTTTTCATTTGAGTCTTAAACTAGTTATGATTTTGGAAATAATTTAAAACTCGTATCATTTTAACTCTGCCTCGTTTTATTCCGAGGTTTGCTCATTTTAATTTATGTAAAAACAACTAACAGTATATAAATGAGTTTTACTGGAACAATTATCATTACGAAAGTCTCAAAAATACCCTACTTTTTTTTTAGTCGACTATTTAAAAAAAAATTCACAAACCATTTTTCAAGTACAGTAATACCTCGACTTACGCAACCCCGACGAACGCGATTTTCAAATTTCGTTGATTTGTCTTTTGTTTGAGCGCGACACAACTCGATTATTCACTTCTGCTTCCTGTTTAGCTAATGTACATGTTCGGACATATCGCGCGGAATTGATGCTTAGCGATAGAAATTTATTTTAATTACTATAACATAATCAAGAACTACTGTATTCTCACGACCAGAAATTAACACAATTGCTAAGCTCATAGAAATACATGAGCAAGACATAAGAACTAAATCTTCAGACCCAGTTCATTCAAAAGATCGAATGATGGTTGTAAATAAGACAGAAAGCCTCAATTTAATTGTAAAAGGTTACAAATTTTTAAAAAATACTAGCCCGGCGTTGCACGGGCTTCTTTAAGTGTATAGATATTTTTGCCTCTTAATATTTCCCCTTCCCGTCTCGCTGTAAGCATGCTTCGTGATGTGCTTGTGACTTCTATATTAATATATCATTAAAATACCCTATTTCGAAACTTCCTCCACCGCTTTGTCCCATTGGATGGGTCTGTTTCCCATCCGATTAACCCGGTTGTGCAGGGGGCTCTTACCGTGTACATCACTTTATCCCCATGGAAATTTCCCTTTTCCCTCTCGAGATGCCAGTATATCTAGGATAGTGATTTCCGTATTTATGTCATTAAAATTCCCTTTTTTTTTTCCGAAAATAGAGTGCATTTTTTAAAACAAAACAAGAAATTAAAAAAATTATTAGCATGCTGCGAGAAAAGTTTGCGGGAGAAAAAAAATCTTTAAGCTTTATAACTACTTTCTCGTTAGTTTTTATGAAACCTTCTACATCAAAATAACTTCGGTTTGCGACTTTGTATGTGTGTTATATAAGATTTTATTATGCATTTTTTTTAAAATCTAAATTATTTTCTTTCGTCACCGGCCCCAACTAAGAATAATTTTTATATATTTTTTTGTGAAATTTTTCTTCGACTTACGCGGTTATCACTTAGTTCCACCTATTGCGTAAGTTCGGGGTATTACTGTATATAGAAGGGGTGGGCAGACTTTTCCAAGATGCGGGCTACTTCTAATTTTTTCAAGACGTTGTGGTCCACCCAGTGTTAGTGGCACACTCAAGGGCGGGGGAGTGGTCCACGGGTCAGTGCCCTCCCTCATAGCTCTTTATTTTTACCCCCGATTCATTACAATACCATGTATACAGTACGTACATTGTAAATATTTGTTAGTAAAAATTTTTTTATTAATTAATGTTAATTATTTATTCAGTAATCTATTTTTTGCTTTATTTGTTCCCGACAATCGCTAAAATAATTTTAAAAAATTGTTTGGCTGCGTATTGGGGTCGGATACAAGAATGGTAGACTTTTGACCCCATCACCCCTTGAAAAATTCTTCTGTGCGCCACTGCCCAATGTCGTAGGTGTCGTGAGGTAAGGGAAGGGTTGCTTTTTTTTAAAAAAAAACTTAATAATAAATATGGAATATGTACTTATACCAGTAGCGCACACACATGAATTTTTCAATGGGGGGGGGGCGAGGTCGAAAGTCCACTGTTCACGTACCGTGCTTCAATACGCCGCCCAACATATTTTTTTAAAAATTTTGTCGATTTTCAGGAACAAAAACAGTAAAAAATTAATTAATTAATAATTAGTGGTAATTAATAAAATTAACTATTGAAAACAAATAATAATTTTTGCGTACTATATACATAGAATTGTAATCAATCGAACAAAATCAAGGGGTTTGGGGGGGGGACCCCCAGGACTTCCCTCTTGCGTGTGCCACTGACTTATACCTATAGAACTAAAATAAAAAAAAACGCTTTTAAAACCGCGTTTAAAGGAAAACACATTGTACAAACTTAATAATAATAGCCACAAATATAATTATATCAAATGATGTAATTATTATGAAACAATTCAAAGTACATTAAAAAATAAAGCATTTTCATCTAAAGTTAGTTTGTGTTGTTGTAGTCAGTAGAAGACTGGTCTGCGTACTGTCTGCTAATCTTGAATTTTCCGTATATAATTACTAACTGCTAAAATCTTCAGGCGGTCGCCCAAAATGTCTTAGCGGTCCACCGCTCGATCGCGATCGACTTAATGCCCACCTCGGTTATATAGGTTTCACAGCAATTAAGAATTAGTTAAAAAGTAATGATATGTGTTGCTTATACAGTTCTTAAGAAATAAGATCTTCACGCTCAGATGATTTTTTTAAGTGTTATTTTGTAATAATCGACTAACTCGTATGTTGCGCCATAATTGGTAAACGATTTGCTTTTTTTAGGGACTTTTTTATGTAATTTTATTTTGAAGTGAGTGACAACTCGCTGGAGCTTTGTAAACAAATCGAAATGAGATATAACGATCCGAACGAATGAAAAGAGAAAATATAAGCGGATTGATTGTATTAAACAGAAATAGGATATATGTAAATAAATGTTAAATTCGCACTTTTTTTCCACGAAGAAAACTTCTGTGAATTTGTGATAATCTATCATTTAATCAGTAAGTTTTAGTTCGATTAAACCGACAACAAACAAACTGGGACAAATACAAATCAAGAAATATTTGTTCAATACTGGGATATTCTACGTACAAGAAATGAAATATTTTATTCAATATTATGACTTAACACTTCACTAAAAACTAACAACATATTTTGCATTATGATTGTTGTGGTTGGGTAAATTCTAGAAGTTTCAAATCGAGTTAAAAATATTCCATAAATTCATAATGTAAATAACTATTCATCTTTAATGTACTCAAAACTTTGATTCGTCAGATAAAAAAAAGTTTAAAATCAAATCAAAATGAGTGTAAAGTACTATTATCTGACAATTTTGAAGTTTTTGTCTTCTTGCTTCTATTTTAAACATAGTTTATTAGAGCAAAATTAAAAATAAATTTTCGAATGTTTTGCCATGACAACTTGCCAAAGTAGACAGAAAGAATGGTTTTTGATGGATCAATAAGCTATTAAAATATGCAAGGGAAAAAAAAACTTTTCCAATACATCTTGTTTAATACCATGCAATGCCCAAAAGAAATTGCACCGTTGAGGATTTATTTAAATTGTGGTCTTCTCAATCTCCCCCCTCCTCTCCTTTTTTTTGAGTTCGGTGAAAAAAAAAGTTATTTTTTCAGAAAGTTCGAATATAATGTACTTTCTATCCTGCTAAAAGCCCACTCTTCGAAATAAATCTCCATTTATGTCCATGGAACAAAATGGATCTTGAGACACATTACTCCTGTCACGAGCTATCGATTGGAACAAACTCTCCCGCCCAAAATTACCTTCTGCTGAAAAGAATTCCTTTTTTTATTCTTCCCTCGCACGTCATAGCACACACCACAAATTGTCTAATTATGGTTTTTTCCAACTCCATTAATTTTTCCCCGAGGCAATTGTGCGGGAAAGACGATCCGGACTACGACACAAGCGATTTATTTACATTTAGTTTAATGCTGTTTAAAGTGAAGTGAAGTGTCATCAACTTCTGACCAATTGCTCTCGTGTCGCGTCCGCTTAAGTTGTTTATGAATATTCATGTACTCCTCAGGATGGGATTAATTCGTGATTTAATCACTTCGCGTTGGCAGCTCAGCTGTGAGGTGTCATTTTCAGAATATTTATGTTGCTTAGCAAATGAAATGTGCTAAACAATAATAGAGGAACCGGAGTTAAACTGTCGACAGAGGTTTTGACTGGCAAATTACACTACCCTTTTTTTGATACTAACAATATTTTATCTAGCTTTTTTATGAAGTCTCCTTAGTAAAAATAAATTTAATAATGCATTTAACTCCCTTTTAAAGACTTTCTTAATGTTTTATTTTTATCTGTGAAAATAAATAATTTTATAATATTCACTCACTCACCATTTTTAAATTCATACACGTATGATTTCAATCATCTAGGATTTGGGGTATTGCTCACCTGGAACGCTAAGTAAATAAAAGTTTCACATTGACCAACGTAAAATATTTTTTTCACGATGGTTGACTGAATCTGAAAATCCTGGCTTGAAGAAGGGCTAATGTAGAATACGTTGTAACGAACTCTAGACTCATTCTGAAACTCAAGGTGGCAACGCGGACTGATCCGAGGTACTGCACCTGCGCAAGTGCCACGCCAGGAGAGTTCGGTGTTTACCTCTCGACGGAGAGGTCGTTTTTTTAGATCCACCCGTGAGCTTAGTGTGGAGATTTGGATTCCGATAACTGTCTCGCAACGAGAGAAGTGTGTAAGCTCCACCAGTGAGCTTTATGAAGAGATAATGCAGTGATTGTCTCTCCAAGAGAAATCTGTGAGCTCTACCAGAGAGCTTTGCGTGAAAGTTTTGTATCTGCCGGAGGCAGAGGTGTTGAAAGTCACCCTGGCCATTTCTTTTTCTCTCTCTAAAAGTGTCAACGAGCTCAGAAGATTCAGTATTTAAAAACGTGTAAAAAGTGTAAATTTTTGGTGTATGTGAGTGTCCTATTTTAGTGTGTGTAAATAAACAATTAAACATCATTGAAGTTTCATCTATTGAAAACGCTAGGACTACAACGTAAAACGATTGATATAAAATATATAAAGGCCTGATTGGACGTTAAATCCGTCGGAAATCAAATTCCTCGCGTTAGCGTGGTTGGACAATGGGGTTCCAGCTCAAGTGTCATACTCGTCACTACCGTGGCACAACATTGCGAGGGTCATCACTAATAAACCTCGAGTTGCTTTGAGTAAAAAATCGAACCATCGACTTGAAAAAGAAAGTCAAACACAGAATGATTTGAATTTCTCTAATTTATTGTATTCTAGTTAAATTTCAGTATTGTAACATTTGAAGTTCATCTTTTGAAAACAACATTCCCGCATAGTATGAGTGTTAAGAGAGAAAGTTCGCGAATTTCGGCGTCAACCTCTTCAACTAGCTATATTACGAAATTGTGATGTCCTTCGTCCGTAGTCCTCTCGCAGCTATGGGAAGAACTTTTTTTCAAAACTAAACAACGTTTAAAAATGACAAGAAACATTATTAACAGACGATTGTGCAACTCTTCTGTGCTATTGGTTTAATTAAAGCCGAGTCAAAACTTTGGATATAAATCTGTAGTAGAGTTTTTCCTTTAAATCTGCTGAACATCTGCTGTAAATTTTTCTAGTTTGAATTTCCGAATAACTTTAAAGTAATCTTGAAGATCTCAAACGGATCTCTAATTCCAAAAACCTATCTTTGTTATTGGTTTCAAGCTTCATAGGTCTGTCACAGTTTGTTAAGGTCGCGCACTCCTTTGACAGCACCTTTTTGCTCCAGAAGGTACAATAAAGTCTTTTCCCCCAAAGACACACGGTGCGTGGCAGGCACGGTGCGAGAATTAATCATTTCCTCCCTTTTCCTCCTTGAAGATGTATCTGTTCACCTGCACACGCCCTATCAAGTATTCCCCCCTCTAAGAGGTCCCGTGCTCACGCGATATGTCCTCTCCCTCCTGCCATCGATCCGAAATGACAATCGCCGGAGAGGAGAGACCTTGACTTGAAGAAGCATTATGCAAGACCCTTCTGCCTCGCAGTGTGCTCACTTGTTTATGCTATAAAAAAAAGCTATTTTTAAATTTTTTTCGAGGAAGAGGGGATGTGTGTGTGAAGAATCTGTATAGCCTTATAGAAATTTCATGGAGAAGATGATATCGATTTCGGAAGGAGGGTAGGCCGCCTCTCGAGAGTTAAAAAGGGCTTCATCCCTTCTTGAAGGGTGGGTCGCCATGGTGCATGTAATCTGTGCCGACTGGGGAGATGAGCCCCTCTGCTGCTCGATGGTACGGAAGGATCAGCTCTTATGTGTGTTTAGCTTAGCCTTGCCGATAAGAATGTTCAGTCGGTGTTCTGTTTCGGAGATTATGGGAACGTATATGTTTTGTTTGGATAGGGATAATAACTTTAATGGTTGCTGACTCGAGCAATTAGAACTTTCTTTGTTTAAGAACAATATTTGATCAGTTCAGATCAAACTTGTAGAAACAGAGCTTTTTTTCCCCTTACTTTGTTTTCGAAAATTTTCCCTGGTACGATTTCTGTATTCAGAAAATTAAAAATATTGCATGTCGCTTTTTACAAAACGTGTAAAACGTGTTTAATTTTTTTTAATAAATTTTCCTCTGGTGAATTTATTTTATTTTTAAGGACATACACCAACTTGCCTACGAAACATTTAAAGAAACTCTACATTTCGAATTTTTTTTTTTATAATTCTATAAATTTAAACTGATTATTATGTGCTTTAAACATGACACACTATGATACCAGAGAGTTAAAACGAGTAAAAAATTATTTATGAAAAATTCGAAAAGTAGACAGTAAAAATAGAATGTGATAGAATGTTTCAATTTTCTTCCCAATAAATTGATATAGATACCACGACATTTGACGAAGCTTAGAAATGATTATTGAATGTGTACGACTTCATCAGACCAAAACCAAAGTCTTAGTCAATATTATCCAACTTCTGTCAAATATTTTTTATAGCATTTGTAACAATGAGCAACAGGTAACACAAATAATTTCATAACTGTTGATAAACAGAGCGAATAAACATTGACAATTCACCCTCTGACAAAGAAGCTTCTATTTTTGATAATTATAGATATTTTGAAAAAGAGTAATTTAAAAAAGTGATATAATTTGATACGTATGTTTAAAAAATCTGCTATACTTATTTAGAAATTTTATTGATTTCCTAAAAAATTGAATTATTTTATTTTTATTCCACTCCGCTAAATTTCAAGATTATATGAGGTTTTATAGACAGATTATTCAAGTAGGATTCTAACATGATATAAATATGTAAAAAATTTAATACATTTTAAAATTTTTATTTGTTTGAGTTTTGTTGCATTTCCTATACCAATTATATATCACCCTCTTATTGTTTCAGAAACACGTTAGTTAAGCAATAATTTAATCAATCTGTCAAAAGTCTAGTTTAATATTTACGATCTATATCAGGGGTGGCCAATCTTTTGGGGAAGAGTGCCACTCTCTGATAAACCATAATTATGTGTGCCACTTCCAACTTTGCCACCCCACCTAGTATAGTGGTTTTGACACTTGGCTTGTAATCGAGTGAGCTCGGGTTCGACTCCCGAATAAGGCATGGACTTATCTTCTGGAAAAGAAGTCGTACTTTTGCCTGAAATGGAAAGCAGCGCATCCCTTCTGTTCTATGCTGGGACCATTGTTTGTTATATAGTCTATATTCTGTGATTGTATTGTATGTTTCTGTTCATATATCTCTTGTCTTTCGTATGTATCACAATATGAAACACACGACAACAACTACACCAACTTCCAACTTTTCCAACAAACAAAAATATATAAAAAGTTGAAAAAATGTTACTTATTAGACTTTTTGAATTTTTAAGAAAATAGCACATTTTTTATGCAAACCTAAGTAGTGAATATTTAAAAATAATATAATAAGTGAGTAAAAAAGTACAAACTTAGGTTTAGGCTCCAAAATCGCGACAAAATAGTAAACTTGCTCACAAAAGAAGAGATACGACAAACTAGGGTAAACGAGATGCAATTTTCCCCTGTAATGTTAAGTTATTTAAATGCCCTCATAATATCGATAAGAACACTCGTTGGGGAATTTATTTTTTTCTTCCAGATATTTTAAAACACGCGCTCCCTCAAATTAAAAAATCTCGCGAGTGCACATCCTTTGGATAGTCAGAGCACACAACAATGAAGGATTGATTCTAAATGATAATTTTCTATTGTAAGCTCAATTAAGTGTATGTAAAATAATTTTTTTTTGTCTAAAAAAACTGCATTTCTATTGTAAAAAGAATGTTATTTATTGTCTTTTAATTTTTTTTAAAAAAAATTTCAGTAAGTCTTCGTCAGTTACTGTTAGAATTCCGCCGTGCCACACTGTGGCACGCGTGTCGTGGGTTGGTCACCCCTGGTTTATATGAATATTTGGTGATTCAGAAATGTATTTCTAAATTTAGGCTAGTTAGAGCATTCGGATACAGAAACGAATAAATGGGAAGGAGAGTTCAGGAGTTTTTAATTAAAGTAGAACGTCGTTTATCCGAATCAATTGGGACCGGTCACCGTTCGGATACGCGATTGTTCGGATAACCGAAAACCGAATGCAATCCATACAGTATATGAAACTGGACACTTGACGAATATTGAAAATCATCACATGCGGGAAGCGTGCTTGAAGAAAAAGCAAAATGTCGCAATTTTACCTTTATTGTACAAAATAATCACTTACGTTTCGCTGTACCATTGTACACCTTCGTGTTTTCGTTTCTAAGTCTCCGATTATCTTCAGTAGCAGTAGTTGAGTAGGACAGCACTCTAATTCTATTCGTACCACTCCATAGCTGTCTCTAACGCAGAAAAGCTTCAGCATTTTATGGACTTTTGCTACTTTCGTTGTTGTTGACCTCGTCTTCATCCATTTCATTGTCAACACGGTCGGATTCTTCTTGCACGGAAGTCACAATCTCGTCATTATTTAGCATTTGAAATCCGCAGTCTTTTGCATCGTATGCCATTTAGGTTTCTACATCTTCTTCAATGCATTCTTGAAATCCTGAGATCGATTGGACAAAGTCGGTAATCTGCTCCCTGTGGTCGTCATTGAAGTCTTTTTCGCCTTCTAAATCTGATCACAGCTTATTCTATGCATTTTTCACCACACCACACAACTGAAATTCTCTAAATATCCCTCACCTTAGGTTTTCCCGTCACTTTTGGCCTCACGCGAAACAACTGTTGAGCATTGCACTGTTCGAAAACGTATTTATATACAGTATATGCAGTTGACAAAAAAAAATCACTGGTCCGGATATTTGACGCTCCGGATAATAAACGTTCGGATAAATGACGTTCTATTGTATAAGAAATATATTTCTTCTCAGAGAAATTATTTAAATAGTATTACCTTTGCAAGACGCTTATATTATACTTCAGTAATTTAATAAATAGATATTCTCTGAAAATGTTTAATTCTGAAGCAACGTTCAATTGATCTTTTTTGAAATTTGTTTATTTTTAGATTAATAACATCTTAGAGAACGAAAGGTTTGTTTTTCTCATAGCTGTTAACAATTCCTGCATAAAATATTAATCACAAATCATCGAAGAATGAATCTCTTACGAGTGTATTTGATGAATCGTCCAATTCTTAAGAATGACTCGTAAAATCGAAATTTATTCAATATGAGATCTGCATTCTAAAATTTGTAACTATTAGCTATAAGCGTTATTAAATGTCCTCTGTTTGTGTATTTATCTTGTATCTTTTATTTGGCGGTTCCTTTTGAGGTATAAAAATCGAGATTGTGTGTGTGGGGAAACAATCGATGGGTTATCAATTCTTGCTGACCCATTTTTTCTCAATCGGGAAATCCGGCCCCACAGTATCAGCAACCTCGTTTTGTGATCCAAAAATATCGAAAAACATTTTTACCTTTCAAATGCTACAATATCCGTGCGTAAAAATATATTTTATTACTTCTAAAATGGATTTTTAGTACCAAAGTTGCAGTTACATACTCCATATTTGTAATTAATAGTGTCAATAGGTTATCGATCTTTTAATTCTGTGAGAAATAAAAACATTTATACCGATTCATCAAAATAATACAGCATTATTTTGATTATTAAATAATTATAGCATTAATGCAGTGCTTCTCAAACTTTCAATATTTGCGACCCAATTTTCAATCATAATTTTCATCGCGCCTCCCTTCTACAAGAAGTTCAGTTCAGGTTTTATGGGATATGGAGCAACAATGGCTATTATCTCCTACAAGAAGAATGTATCTAATGTAATAAAAATGTATTTTGGCGTAAGCTACTTTACGACTTTAATTATAAACCATACAAATTAATATAAGTATTAAATTTTGGATATGACAAGCTCATATAAGACTCTAATAATTACTAAATTTGTTTTTAATGTGTTGACAAATTATCAAAAACATTGTGCAGTAGTGATACATGTATATGTACATTAGTGTAATTGTTTTTTTCTATTTTTATTATGTCCGAATGTATTTTAATTTGCTTCCTTTTAGTAAATTAAAGCTTATTTTAAATCTTTTATTTTCGAGTTTTCAATATCCTTGACATTACATGACTTTGTACATTACATGCAGTAATGAATTAAGTTCATTATACAATTAATATATTAATTCTGGATCATTGTTCAAATCCCTAAATGATTGAATTTATCTTGAATTTTTGTAAATTTTTCTATCTCTAGTTCTGTTATGAATAAATGCTAGAAAGTAAAAATATTTTTTCTAGTTTCGATACCAGCTAATTTGTTTAAATTTTCCCTTTTGCAAAGAAATTAAATCCGCAGGTTTTAAATCACTTTTTATATCTTCAGTTACTTCCTACCACTCAAAAAATGATCAACATTTTTAATTTTTTTATCTATTATTTCTGATTAAATAAAATCTCTATTCAATTTTTTATAAAATATTCACATCAAATATTATAACAATTTTCATTCTTTGGCACATAACTAAGAACAGAAAGAAAAAAAACATTCTAGTTTGATATTATTTTGAATTTTTGTAATTCTAAGAAAGCAACTGTTTTTTTATGTATATATATATTTTTTAACCTTTTTATGAGCTTTAAACTAAAAAATGTTGCAGTTTTCGTTGGGCTGATTGATTTTTCCCCCCTGAAGAGCTCTCAAAACTGCTCTGTTAGACAGGTTATAAAAACACCCAGTCAGCATATTTTCCCGATAACCTCAACTCTTGAGTCCATTATCTCGACACTGTACTTTCCGGGAAATTGCACTTATCTGCCAATGCTACAGCTTTAATTGGGTATCTCTTTTGCCCCTCCGGGATTTTGAAGAGACAAAACACTGTGCTTAAGTACGCATGGAAGAATTTTTGGAACGTTCTTCATGTGACGAAAAGAACAACCGTGTCAGTACACGAGATATTAAAGTGAGCCGTCTTCTAGCCTGAAGCATACTTAACGTTTTTCTCGTGAAGATTTTGAGTATCTTCAACCCCTCTCGCTACATTAAGGTCAGAGATCTTTGTGTGAAAAATAAAGTTCGTTAGCATTATTCTAATCTCCTTGTTTTTTAAGCTAATGATATTATGTTTACATGCGTAAAAAATGTATATAGACTGTGAGACAATCTGTGTTGATGATTATTTTATCTGTATTAAAAGAAAATCACTGATTTTATTAAGTTTTTTTGTGAGATTTAAAGAGCAAAAAAATCCTTCTAAGTAGATTTAACTTTTAACAATTCGGTTAATTCTACGAATTAAAGTTTATTTGATTTATCGGGTTCGAATGGAAAACATGGTTAGGAAAACGGGTCCAAATTCAAATGCCGACGGTGCTATTTGAGCAGGGTTAAACATTGCTAGATCAACGGCTATCAGTGGAACTCAAGTTGCTTCAAATCCCTAGTTAATTGGAACCCAATCAAGTAAGGTAAAATTTAATTATATTTCCCAATTTTATTTCGTGTAACAAACTTTCCATTTCTTTATTTCATTGAAATTTTCGATTGAATGTATGTATGCTATATTTCTTATCCTCACCGCAATTTTTAAAATTACGAAAATATAATTTTTATTTTCTTAAGGGTTTGCATACTTAAATTTAAAAAAACTATGCAAAAATAGTTTAAATATATACATAGTTTAAAAGTAAAGTAAGTGATATAAAATCACTTATGGAATAAATTCTACAGCTTTTAATGGCATAACTTACCCTTTTTTTTTGTCATTAATTGACATATGGAGGCATCAAAGTACAATATGGATAAATATATAATATAGGTAAAATATGTATTAAACGATTAATGTAAAGAATGATTATGATACAACTGATTTCTTATATTTTCAACCTTTGATCTGACCTTAAATCATTGATGTTTGAACTTATTATGCAGTTATATATATAACATTTTTCACCTGGAAAGAGCCGAGGCTATTGCCCGCTATCGCCTAACCAACGGACATGACTTTTTGGGAGTACACCTCCACTGGCTTGGCCTGGCTGCAGACGCGAGGACTGACCACTCTGCAGACACTCTGTGTTTTATAACGATGCAATGAAACAAATTTGAGTTATAAGACTTGGTTGTTTGTAGTTGATTATACTATATTTTTTCTAACGTCATTAACAGTGTTATAATTTTTAAAAAATTGCGAAAAACTGCCATTATATATATATATATATATATACCAATTCTTTAGTTTTAAAGGACGTTAACATATAGTTTGTCATATTTTCATCCAATAGTTTAAATTTCAATCATCAATCAAATGAGGATGAAATCATTCATCGGGATTGACACATCCTTCAACGGAATCAGAAAAATTTCACCAATAGCATTTTCAGCAACCCTAGTTGAAACCTAAATTTGGCAAAACCAGACGAATAATCAATCAATCATCAGCCGCATGGACTAACACAATTCAAAATACAAATCTATCTATACTAATAAAAGAAAGAGTTTGTGTGTTTCAGCTGTTCCGGCGAAATTAAGCAACGCAGATGTATGAAACTTGGCATCTAGAAGCTATAGGTCGTTATGCTATTAATCTCGAAGAGTTTTTTTCGAAATTCACTTTAGATTTTTTAAAAATTCAATTTTTATGCGATTTTTCAGTTAAATGGAGATATGACGTCATCAGCCATGCCAAGTCATAACTTTGCGAAAATTAATGTTTCGAGCTGTTTTGGGGGGAATTTAAACACATTTTATAGTAAATATACTTATTTATGGTTGTATTTATTCGTTTTTTTAACTCTTAGTGGAGAAATTACAGTTGTTTTTCGAAAAAAATCATCCTAAGAAAATGTTTTTTCTAAATTTTATTTTTCCGATTGGCAACACTAATTTGATAACAGTAGATAACAGTTGGAAGATGCATTGGTTTTCCAGTTAAGCCTTATGTATTTTTTCAATAACTAAATTAAATTTGTTTAATATACACTTTTGTTTTGCTTATATTTTGAATGATTATTCCGAACCATTTATGGGTTTAGATTTAATTTTGTTGGTTTTTTTTCAGCTTAAAAATTTTTGATTTATGTATAGTCAATTGTAATTTCTGTTTTGGTTTAAGGCAGCATCACATTTGTTATTCTTTTTTCATTTTGACCTTTACATGTATTCATTTGATTCTTCTGTATTGTTTCTGGTTTTAGATTAAACTGTGTCATTTATCTTCCAGAATTTCTGATTTTTTTTTGTGGTCAGAGGTTTCATGTTATAATTTTTTTTTTTACAGTAATTCTAAATTGAATTGGTTTAATATGCATTTTTATGGTTTTCAGTTGTTAATGTTGATTGTTTAGATGTTTGTTTAAATGTTGTGTTTACTATTTTAGGTTAAGTGCCACGTTTATTTTATGAACTACCATTAGAGGTAATTATTTTCAATTGTTAATGTTGATTAATATGTTGTTCTAAACAATGACCCAAGTATACGAGCTGTTGAATTTTAGGTATGATACATCCCCTTGCCAAGTTGTCCCAAATGATGGTGATGGCTTCTGTCTCTTCAGTTCAATTTCTTATTTGTTGTGTGCAATCCAGTATTATTGTTTGACGGGGTGTTCATTTATTATCAACAACTGGAATAGATTTAAGGTATTTACACTTGATCATGAATTGAACAACTACTCATCTGGCGAAGCGTATAAAACTGCCATGTTGAACCCTAGGACTTACTGCTCCGCTTCTGAGTTACAGGCTGTCTGAACTCTGTTCTTTCGGTTTCCAGATTTTTCATAAGGGATATCTCTTTGCTGTATTTTGGTGAGAATTTTCAAACTGTGTTAAAAACATGAGGATCAGTGGCAAAAACTTGGATACCTATGTGTTTGTTTCTTCTTATATTGAAATTTTTGAAAGCAACACTTGAGTCATCAGAAATTCTTAACCTGGGAAAAAATGACTATATAAAATCTAAAACCAGAAACAGTACAGAAGAATCAAATGTATACATATAAAGGTCAAAATGAAAATAGAATAATAAACCTGACACAGCCTTAAATCAAAATAGGTATTTCCATTGACTACATACAAAATAAATCAAATTTTAAAGTTGAAAAGAAATGACAGAATTAAATCTAAACCCAGAAAAGGTTCGGAATAATCATACCAAAAATAAGGTAAAACAATGTATATTAAACTAATTTAGTTATTGAAAAAATATATAACATGTTTAGCTGGAAGACTGATGCATCTTCCTATCAGAATACAGTCTTAAAAAAATTAGTCAGATTTTGGTGGATATAGCGTGATTTGCTTTGTGCCAATTTGGTTGTGGTGATGCTAATATGTAAGAATACAAAGGCTAATATAAATTTAATTTATGTATGAGGTTTTCTTTTTGTTAAACTGAAATTAGTGATGCTATCAATCTGCGGTTATATTTAGGCTATGTATAGCGTGAAACTAAGTCAGCATGACCATTTGGTCAAAAAAATAAGTATTTATGTATTATCGCAACCTATTATGGCATTATATGAAACGAAGCACATGGTTGCCAATTCAGTGCGGACAACACATAGGAAATTATTGCTGTTGTCAACTTGAGTTATTAATAGAGTTGGCAATTGTTGCAATAATACATAAGTACCAAAAAAATCTTCCTATGATATTTCAATTCTTACATATTATTGCAACCATAAAGAGACATTACATGAAACATGGTTACCAATTTAATGCGTACAACACATGTGAAATCAGTGTTGCCAACTTGGCGAGTAATTTTGAACAGTGGCATTCGTCAATAAAATCTTAAGTTCCTACATTTCCTTCTGTTAAAAAAGGGTACTGTTTTTCCTGATACTAATATATTAGTCACTACAGTCAAAGTGGCTCTTTTTTCACCAAAATTTGATTTTTTCCCATATAAGAATCTGTTATTTTGATATTGTGGTGTAAATTTTGCTGCAATGACGCCAATACATAAGTACCATTTTCCTTTATTGGCAGATTCCATGTTTTTTCATTGTAACAAAAAAAAAAATAGAAAAATGCAACTGAAGAAAATGACACTCAATTCAAACTAATTGAGATTAACAGATTGTCAATATTGTGATTTTAAGTTATAATTTCTATTCACGTATAAGATTTTGCTTATGGTAGTTTCATCAAATCTTTATTTATTTAAAGTAGCTTTTGGTTTGAATTAATATTATAATTTCTATACTATATGTAAGGTTACTTTTATATTTATTTCTTTTATTTCAATTTTAAATATTTACGATTTTCTGCTGTGTTTTTTTATTGTTCAAAACTTTATGACAATTTTATCAAAATTAAGGCTTACTTTTTCTGTTTTAGATAACGTTTTAATTTAAATTGATGTTATAATTCCTATTTCAGTGTCACAGTTTTATTTTTTCTGAACTATCCTTTTCTTGCGTATCATTGTTGGTACAGTAATTATGTGATACAAAGACTCAAAAAGTCTATTTTTCAGCCTAATAATAATTTGTGAGGCCTTTTGTAAACAGAATCTTCGATCATGATTACCTATTCATGACACAAATATCAAAGGTTTTTTTTTTACAATCAATGAAACTACACCTTCACTTCTCACCAGAATTTTTTTTGTCATGTCCATTTCTTCACACAAAAAAACAAACATCTGTGTTAGAGAAAAATTATGAATGAACACGGAAACTATGGATGGGATTAAATGCTCATCAAAGTAATTTTCCTTCTGACAAATCTGTTCATATGCAGATTGTATATATACACATGCATTGTATACATTTTTTACATATAAATGTTGTATGCTTTACATATCGATGCCATTTTCTGTTGTTGAAGATAAATATTCATCCTTCCTAATAATAATTCCTTCATCAGCATATTCAATATTTTGTTCAATGTAGAGAATATTGCTTTAAATATAACAGAAAGAAAATGACACTGAATTCAAACTAATTGCTCTTAACATGTTGGTAATATCGTGAAGATAATGCTTCATATTTATGATTAACCAGTATGAACCATGTTTTATTTTTTGCGTGTCGCTGTTTTTTTTGCCTTATGGTCCTTATGACCGATAAGAATTAATCTTTGTTTTAAATGAGAAAAAGTCATACATTTAACAAAAAGCTATTTGCTTAAACTATGATAAGGTGACCTTGAAATAATCTCATATTTTCTTTGGAATTCCATTTTGACCAGATTTTTCGTCATAACTTAACTTTGCTTCTGCAATCTTGCAAATCAGAAAACTGTATCAGGTGTGGTCGCAAAAATGTTTGCACAGATAAAGGATGCCCCTTGAAAAGATTTTCTCATATTTCCCTCTGGGTTTCTTTAAAATTCAGTATTGAAATGATTTTACGTTGCTTCTGATAATCTGTTCCTCACGTAGTTTCTTGGAGATCATATGCATATTTTATGTTATCATACTGTCCATATACAATATATATATTTTAATTATTACTATAGTTATTTATCATTGTATGTATACTCATTTTGCTCTTTGCAATCAAATTATAATTTTTAATAGAAATATTGCAAAAAAGTATTGTTTTAAGAATGTGTTTTTTAACACATTTTATTATTTGTTGTTTCATTTAGTATTGTTGTTAGTACTGGATTATTTCAACGGGGACCTGTTTTAGGTAGATTTTAATTTTAGTTCATACTAATTAAATTTTTTTAGTATTGAATTACATCTAATACTCTATATTAGATGTATTGCAGAGATGTTAGATAGTATTATATGAGGTATGGGTGCAATGCTAATTTAATTTTTTTTTCAGTTGAAGGCTTCCTAATATTTTTTATTTATGATAGCATTTAGTGAATCAGTTTATCATCATTAATTTTTTCTTTCGGTTCATCTATTGCAGGTTGTTTCACCCATAGTTCCCATAGCAGAAACTTACAACTGCTATCACTTTTTCTTTAATAATTTTTATTTTTATTTGCATTCATTCATATCTATTTACTCTTCAACTTGCTAATTTTCTCTCTTACATTGAAATATTTGTTTTTGTTAAATTATTATTTACTTTGAGGCAAAATTGCAATTTGTTTAAAATTATTTATAGTGAGAACATTTATTTGAAAAAAATATTTTTAATTTTTGGTTTTACTACTTTTTTTATACAGGGTTTATCCTCACTAAAAATATTATAATTGCTATAATAGATGAATTTATGTTTTTAACACTTAACCCGTGCGAAGAAAGGGCATTTCAGCTAGTATTAAATAAACACTCAATTCTCGAGTTTCAAAGCAATCCATTACTACTTTAACGGGATTTAAAACTTTCTACTGAAATCGTCCCGAAAAATGCTTTCTCTTGTTATTCCGAAAGGCAACATGAAGGTAAGCAGAAAAATCTGAATGTAAAATGGCGATGAGGGGCTTTTGTTTCGCGATTTTCGAACAAAATTCTGCCGGGCGGTGTTGATGCGGAAGATGCTCATAAATATGCAAATGCGATTAGCTGGGAGTCTTGCTTGGCGTGTGAGACGGGAGATATATGTTTGTTATTTTCCTTCTTGATCCAGTTACAACCGCCGCAGATTTATACTTCCGCGGGAATTATGCCATGAAATATTCAAAAGCGCCTAATTAGTGAGTGCCTGGCTGATTTGAATTTCATATTTCTGTTTTTCTCCATCGTCTCCCCGCATCTTAATTATGAAGTTAGCTGATGGGGGGGGGGGAGATTGCACTTTTAACGCGCATAAACATCTAAAAATGTTGATGTTTGGGTTAGATTTACAGTGATGGAAAAATTTGTCTTAAATGGCGCTTTATCGATGTAAACACTCATATTTTTCTCGTCAAATGGGGGATGAGTGATTTACGTTGTTAATAGAGGAAGTACTGAAACTCTCTTAAAAGTAGATTATGCGATTATTCTTTTTGAAATGATCATGTTAATTCAGAAACAAAGATCATGTCGACAGTAAAACTCAACTTGAAAAGTGCACATTTCCTTGTGGCCTATCCCGAAGAAATTCCACATTATTCCACTTGCGATGCTTTGAAATCAGCCGTGTAGCGAGTTGAGTGCACGATGTATCTGTCAAAGTTCCTGGTGTAGAAATTTTTGAAATGGGGTGCCACCTCAAGTGTCGTCTTCGTCACTTGAACAAGGTTTCGAATTTTAAAGACTATTACCAACAGCCCTAGTCAGGGACGTCCTAAGGCATGCACCGACTGGGACATGGCCTAGGGCCTCGTTTTGTTCTCGACTTTGTTTTAATAAGATTATGATCCGGATAATTTTAATGGTTCAAGTTTTATTCCATTATTTTCTCCGAAAAACAAGGAATATCAAACTACGTGTCAACTGGCAAAAGTGGTAAGACTACATTATTTTGTGATGACCGTTGTTCAGGTCTTGGCCTAACACCATAAACAATCATTCAACTCATTTAGTCGAAAGGCGGCCATTGGTCGAGCCGATTTGTTCCTAGGTTTTTGAGATAGTGAGTGGTGCACATTTATTTGTATCAAATTGCCGTTTGAACGAGTATTTGACAATGCATGCTATATACTGTATATTTTTAAATATCTCAGATAGGACCTACTTTAGCATAAGGGCCCAGAGTCTAAAAAAATCTTAACATTTCTCTGGGCCCAGGGCCTCAAAGAGTCTTAAGACGTCTCTGTCCCTAGTGTTGCTTCACAAAGGGTGACATTAGTTTCATAATTAATTCATTAATTGAATGGTAGGAATCTGATGCTAGTTTTGTTTCAGAAAATGTCCTCACGCATTTTCTGTGAGGCTACTATAATTTTGCAGAAGTTTCGGAAACGCAAAACGGCAACAATATTAGGGAAATTTATATGTTTTTTGTTTCACTTACAGTTTGGCTCTACCCTCCAAAGTTTGCTGTTCTAGTGTAACGTCACTCTAAAACTTCAAAATTTTTTTCGCAGAATGATACAATTGTTGTAATGAATTTAATTGGCCTTTAAAGTCAAAGTGACCGGGTGGTCTTTTTTTTCTAAAACGTAAGTGCATTAGCAAGAAAATATATAGATTTCAGTAATAACATTTTATTATGCCCCCTTTAGATTCCTCTCCCTCCCCCCTCCAAATACAAGAAATTTTAAAAATTTTGCAATTAGGTTGTCCAATAACTGGGTCTGAAAGGGGGATGCAAAAGTTACATGTGTCGATTTTTGTATTATCTTCGTCATTTCACCGCGTTTTTCAAAATGAAGTTCATTACGAACAGTGCTCAAAATATTGTAATACGTTCATAAGTAGTCAAAATCGTTCCCTGGAGTGGCATAGAAGTTTCGAAAGTGAGGCATTAATTTTAGTATCATCCTCGGCATATGATGTGTATCCCATGTCGCCTAATGGGCATGGTCAGAAATTCGTGACCGGTGTTTGTTGAGTCGTGGGTTTGAATCTTGGTGCCGTTGATGACTCGCCGTGTAGAGGGGCTGAAGCCCGTTAAATCTGTCGTAGATCAAAGTTCATACGTTGACGTTAAATGGTAGTTTGGAGAGAAGGGGGCCAGCTGAGATGTCGTTCTCGACACTTCATCGTAGGTGATGACGAGGTCTATCGGTAGCAGCCCTCATGCCGCTTTATAATGCGACGTTAATGAATACTCACTCAGTATATAACGTGGTATGAAATATTACTGTCAATAATCATAAAAACATTTATATTATTCTAATGGATTATTCTAAGATCTAAGATCTTTTCATAAAGTCCATGGTAGCGTCGAAGCGCGGATTGCATTTCTAATTCCATTTAGGGTTTATTGTTCCCTAAGCCCCTCTCCACTTACAAACTTGAGGTCGAAGCATTTGTTCAGATCCCGAAAGAAACCTCCAACTTGCAGATTCCTTTGTTAAGTTATGATCAAATCTACCGAGTGTTTTTTGTATTCATTAACATTTTTTAACCACAAATCAATTATTACTAAGGAATTAAATTGCTATTACTCATTATATCATAATTTACGCTTCTTCCTGTTCCTGATCTTGGGTTTTGTAAGGTGAAAATCCATGGTGCTTATTCCTTGTCGCATTGGCGTAACTGAGAATATTAGGTCTCCCCCCACCCCTGCAAAGTCAGGTTTTAGGCCCCAAGCCTTACTTGGCATCAGTCAGGCTTTGGGCCTTCTAGAGTCCTAGGTCCCCTGTGATGCAGGGATTGCAAGAGGACGCGGTAGCCTAGTTGTTAAGGTAACGGACTCGTGGCTGGCGTGTTATGAGTTCGAGCCCAGTACCACTGAAGACCCGCCGTATAGGGGAGCGATGCACGCTAAATTTGTCGAGAGGGGGTGCCAGCTCAGGTGTCGTCCTCGTCGATCATGGTTCAAAATTACGAGGTCCGTCGCCAAAAGCCCTCGTGTAACTGAACAGTGCGACATTATTATTCACTTATGCAAGGGTGCACGTTACGGCACTGACTTGTGGGGATTAATGAAAAAGTTACTTTCTTTAAATTGTTTTATTCCTCTTTTGTTTAAACATATCAAGTTTGAAATTCAATTTCAATCAAGAAATAAGTCCTCCTTGCTTTTGAAGTGGTTAGCGATGCATATAATACATTCAAGAACGTTGCATTCCCATTTTCCCTTTATAGTCGTAACCGTTCTACGAACCGAATTCGATCAGCATCTGAAGTAAAAGGGCGAAGGGTATAAAATTCTACCATCCTCTTGTCGGAGAGAGACTACAAGCCCAAACTGCTGAGCTTTTATGCGAGAAGGTTTAAGAGTCTCTAAAATGGAGACTTCATCTCTCCCGAAAGAGAAAGAAGCAAAACACAATATGAAAAGAGGAAGCGCTGAGTCACATGACTGGGTCATTGTTTTGGGGAGTAGAGGGTGTCCCCGTTCTTCCTTTTTTTTCCGGATCGTGAGGCGAAAATTGACTTTTTCGACATCTCCATCGGAACAAAGAGTCCCCGCGGCGCTTCGATTTATGGTCGCCGGACACTCTCAGCGTGACGTCGTTCGGAGAAGAAAACATTGCGAAAAATGAACTCCATACTAACTTTATGTAGCGACGTGATAGTTTTTTTCATTCAGTTCTTTTTTCTCTTTAATAATATGTGTGGAAATGGGGTTTTTATATGATGGATTTTTTTTTGTGTCGAATAATGAAATAAACTTTGTAGGCAGGGGTGAAGAAGGTTTAAGAATACACGTTGGCAGACATCAAATGTACTGTTAATTTAGGAATTGATTGAATGGGAGTCGAGGTACATTCCTAAACACACTGTACAGTAAAAAGAGCATGTATAGTCGGACCTAATCCTGAAAAAAAATTCGTTAAATAGAGCTTCATCTTTTTATATACTTTAGAAACCCATAAAACATATATAATATTCATGAACACTATATATTATTAATAAAATGTAATTATTTACATTTTTTGATAATTAATATTTATTTTATATATCTTAAGCATCAAAAAGAAATTCTGCAAGAAAAACTTTAAAAAAAAATTGTCCAGAAAAACACCGTATTTTCAACTTTGCTCAATAATTTTGTATTAAAATTAATGAATTTTTTAACGGAATTTTCTAATTTTATGGTTGCAAGTAATTTTAAGGGATCCAGGACATGTTCGGAAGTGTAAACTGCTACAATTAAGACCCTTTGTTTATGAGACATATGTCTTTTAAAATTTTCAATAGAGCTTAGATATTTTATGTTCTTAATAAAGATAATTTAATTATATTCTGTAGAACTACAAAAATAACTTTTTAGTTCAAAAGTTTTTTTTTCCTACTTAATTTAAGTAATATATAATTTTTGAGAACTCATAATACATATGTTTAGGTACCATTTTTTAAAAAAGTATCTTTTTTTTTTTATGCAAAATATTTTTTACACATATATAAAACAATACACAAAAGACAGTGAACCTATTTTTTTTAAGTGAATATTTAGTATAGTTTCTTTAAAAAAATTATAAAACTTTGAAATTTGGAAAATTTCTATTTTTCTGCTTTTTTTATGCATAAAACCATTTTTAAAAATTTAGGCACTATTTTAATAGAAAAAAAATATTAGGTTCACTATATGCATAGGCATCTGGTATAGAAGTATAAAAAATCTGGAATCTTATAAAGCAATAGTTTTTTTTAAAAAAATGTACCTAAATGCAAAAAAATATGCTTTTGAGAAAAAGTGGAGAAAAACTGAGGGTCAAAAAGGGCGTGGTCATTTATTCACATTTTTTTCCCCATATTTTATTGCTATTTTATCAAAAACATTTAAGTATAATATATTTTTAAGTTCAGAAAAACATGCACTATTTTTTAGAACTAAAATTGAAAAATCGATTTTTTTGAAAGTATATGATGTCCTAGTTCCCTTAAACACACATTATTTTATAAACAGTCATTTTAAGCATGTACTACCACATGCGTCCTTAAATTTAATGACTGATAAAATCTTTTCATTTTATTTGAGTTTTTTGATTCAAACATTACGACAATTTTATTGCTCTAGGTGAGTTAGGAACTTGGTAAAACCAGTTCAAGGTCAATGATCACCATAACATTTGCTAAAAGAGAGAATAATTTGTAGAAAGTCCTGAAATATTTTAATATAGGGGAAAATTATTTGAAAAAAACCAGGAAAAAATCGAATCACAAGAGAAAAAGTTCGTTAAATAGAAAATGCACTTCGCTCTTTGGAGGTTATTTTACGCAGAAAATAATAAAATGTTCTTGTTTCCAGGAAAAAAGTTCGCAAAATATAGGTTCGTTATGTGAAGGTCCGACTTTGTTTCTAAATACACAAAAAAATATTTTAAATTTCTTTAAGGGGAATATAAAGTATTACAGTACTTGTATGATTTGTATTACATATAAAAAAGTTACTTGGGACATGAACTCGACTTTTTTGTTTGCATTTACTATAACCTTTTTCAATTTCTGCTCGGTTTAAGTGACTTTGTGTAGCTGGATTGGGCGAATTGATGAGGATTCACATGTATATTTATTTTTATGTTTAAATATAAAATGTTACACTTTGTGTTCTCGTTCTTAATATTCTTATCCTACTGACTAGACTAACCTTTTAAAGATTAATTTCTTAAAAAATAATTAACAACGCTGAATTGGAGATACAAGATGATTATTTTTATACAGAGACTTTCACTTGCCATCTAGTATTTAGAGCATTTCTTCACGTCTCTGGAAAATATTCATCAACGTTGCACTTCGAAACATCATAAGTAACATTGTGGATGGACCTTGTAATTTTGAACCTTGGTCAAGGGACGAGGATAGTATCTGAGCTGGCCCTTCACTCTCCAAATATCCACACTACACGAATGTTAAGATTTTCAGCCTTGAAAATTTTAACATGCATCTTCGATGACACTAAAACTCGAACTCGTGACTCGACAACACCATACGACCGTGGTAACCACTTGGCTACCACGGCCACTTACTCAAAGTAAACTGAATAATGTAAATTATTTTCGAATGGAAAGAAACAATATAAAAAAAATTTAATTCCTACTTTTAATGGATGAATAGAAAGTATTTTATTAACGATTGAAAATTTATATATATATATATGGGAGAGAGTGAACTAACAGTAGGAATTGAAAAAAGAGCATGATTTGTCTGCATTGATGTAACAATGCACGGTTTGGCTAGTTTGGCTGAAAAACCGGTTTTCGACGCCAATTTTTGTCATTGCTTTAACAGTTACATTGTTTCAACAATGGAGGCGAATCTAAGTTGGCGTCAAAAACCGGTAATTAATGAACTAATATTTAAAAAATACTGTATTTACATCAAGTGTCATCCTCTACAAGTTTAAAAAAAATTATTTGAACTCGATTATAGATGAATAGAAAGAATTTTATTAACGGTTGAAAATTTGAACAAGATAAATAATAAATAAATAAATATATAGAGAGAGTGAGCTAATAGTAGGAATTGGAAAAAAAAACTCTGAAACTAATTCAAGGAATCAAATTTTAATAATTTTGAGAGATTCCGTTTTATTTTTTATGTTTCACGATTTTACCAGATTAGTTCTAATTCCAAAAGATAGATATCTATTTCTCCTATGTTGTTTATGAAAATATGATAACGGACAAGAGCTACATTATTTTGGTTTTGGCTACATTTGGTTTTAATAATGGAATTTTTAGATGCAATATGTGTTTGAAAAAAGAAAAATCGAATTCAGGATGGGTGTAATTTTTCGAGTCTGTGCTTTAAATTATAACTTGTATTTATTTCCCATTTCTCTTCATTACTATGCTATTTACCTCTAGTGGAGTCTTGCCTTTATTATGTCTCCTGAACTGTGAGTGCTGGTAACTCAATCAAGAAAAGAAAAAAAAAGAACTCTTAATATGGAGTTTGGCTTTTAATCTGTCTGATAATTCGGGAAATTATCGACAGATTAAGTTAATAATCAAATGGAAAATAATTTTAATTATTAATGGGGGGGGACTTAATTTAAATAAAAAAATAAAGTTTTGTATCTTGATTTCGTTTATGAGTTCATTAACATGGTTTATTTTTTACAATCAGATTTGGGTATCAAAATATTCTAGTACAAAGTATTGGGACGTTGTAAACGCGAAGTACTGTATGTACTTTTAAGGTATCCGACTACGTTCGGAACTGTGATCTTGCAAAAGCGTACAAACCTATACTTTTTTAATATTCAGTGTCACTTAGATTAGAATACACGTATAAAATTTTTTAAGAATATTATTACTATCAAAAACAATTTAAATGCAATATTTTGGCAAACAAAGAACATAGAATTACCTGTTTTCAAAACATTCTCCTTTTATGGAAAATGCTTCTATAAAAATAATGTTTTGCCTATATATAGCTCAGACCTCTGTACAGAGCCTGGACCAGGATTTTTTAAATATATATATAGCTTAGAAGGTTATTTGTTCAGATTTTAATACATCAGAATATGAAGAAATTTTTTTAAAAAAAGACAAAAACCACCGATAATTAGTTCAATTGGTAATAACTCTGAAAATAATGGGAGTTTTTCAAAAACCATACAGTTCAGACTCTCTAAAGAAATCTTCGGCCGCGGTAGCCTAGTGGTCAAGGTAATAGACTCGTGGCTGGCGTGTCATGAGTTCGAGTCCAGTATCAATGAAGACCCGCCGTGAAGGGGAGCGATGCACGTTCAATCAATCGGAGAGCTCAAACGTCCTCCCGTTGGTGTGGAAGTTAGGAAAGGGGGTGACAGGTGTCGTCCTCGTCACTTGACCATGGTTCAAAATTACGAGGTCCATCGCCAAAAGCCCTCGTGTAGTTGAATAGTGCGACGTTAATAATCACTCACTGAAGAAATCTAAGCTAAACTCGTATATAAGCATAATATTAACATTATAGAAACATTTTTCATAAAAGAATAATGTTTTGAAAATAGGTAATTTTACGTTCATTGTTGGGGGGCCAAAGTATGGTATTTAAATAATTTTTAATTGTAATAATATTCTTAAAATAATTTTATATGTGTATTCTAATCTAAATGACACTCACTATTAAAAAAACGTATTCGTTTGCAAAATCACGGTTCCGAACAGTGGCGGCGTAACGTACACCTCCGCAACCTCTACATTGCGAGGGGCCCAAGGTTCCGGGGGGGGGGGCAAAGCCTAACTGATACTTTGTTGCAATCCTTTGTGAGATCCGACTTAGAGCTCAAAACCTGACTTTGTAGGGGGGGGGGGCTCCTAATGTTCTCCGTTGCACCACTAGTTCCGAACGTAGTCGGATACTTTAAAAAAGCAAGGAAATATTTTTAGTAATAAGAGAACAAAAGAAAAGGTTTCTGGAAAATATATCAAACAAATTGCTTGAGTATGAATTCGATGGGAATAGATTTGTATCTCACGAAAGGGATATGTCCATTTTTTTTAAAAAAAATTCCTTCAGAAAAGGATTTTTTCTTCTGTACTCTCATGTTCATGGATTTGTCATGGAGAAACAAAAAATTCCATGCGGATATGATCTACTCAAACGTAAATAAAAGAATATTCTTTCTTGTGAGAAATTTTTTTTCTGTGGAAGGATTTTCTATATCTTTGTTATTTTGAGAAGTTTCAGTAATATATATTTTTTAAATCGCTGGTTCTTCTTCGATGCAGCGTTTGGTGCAAGGTTTATAGTTCAATGTTTTGTTATATTTCTCTTTTTAAAAAAATACTTATATTGAAGCTACTGAAACTTGCTTTCTATTTTCTCGGGAATTTGTTTTTCTTATCGACTTTTAGGAACTCGTCAATATTTTTATTCTTATTATTCACAATAGCAGCAATTACAAATCCTAATTAATGAATAATTTTGCCATCTTAATGTGAGTAACTGCACACACAAGTATTTTTTAAAAAATTTCAAGTTAAATAAGTGAAAATATTAATTTTATTGACAATGCTTTATTTTCTGAAAAAATTCTGTGATCTAGGAAAATAATTTTAATTACTAAGGGGAAATGAAATGATCGCTTTTGTCAAAAGAATATGATAAGTATTATGAAATGTATTACTTTAAATCCAACAGCAGTATGCATTTATAAATTATATCCATAAAACTGCACCATTTACTAAAAAATTTTTTATTATTGTTACACATTAAAAACACCTACTATGTTTACTTCCATATGCTTATTTTCATAGTCTTGCGGTGTACTTGTCGATTTCATGCTAAATAAATAGTTAAAAACTATGCTCTTTTGAATATATTGTTAAAAAAATTTTCTACGCACACGTGAATGAATATTTAATTTAGTGGCACAAAAGCCAATTCTGGCTAGACTGTTTAAAACAATGAACAAAAAAATATGAGCACTGCTTAAAATTAACCTTATTAATAATTCAAATTGTATTAAAATGCCATACATTTGACGGTGCAATTTATTTCATTTAATATAAGAATATTTCAAAATATTAAATTTATTATAAAAATGCGAAGAAATTTTTTTCTATATAGAGAAGAAATTTATCCATATAGAGTAAATTAAACTGATTTTGAAGGATGTTGTATGTTATTTCTGGATATTTTTGGTCTAATTTACGCAGTTACGTATACACTGAAAAGTTGTTTACGCGAGTTTAAGTTTTAATTTATTTTAATTATTAATGTTCATGTTTAATGTAATGCCCCCATTTATTTTGAAGTCGTTAAATCAAAGAAGCTTTAAGTTACATTACGTCTTGTCTTAATTAAAGCAAATAATGATTCATCAAAAATTTAAATTTTACATGTTCGTGTAAACCGTCTCGCCAAAGTGCGAGAGAAACAGTGTCCCATTTAAAAGAAATGAACTATTTAAATTGAGTGAATAGAATTTAATCTAAGCAATGTATGAGCATTTGTGATAGACATTTTTTTAAAGTAATTTTATCACAAATTATCTGTTCATAGTATTATTTAAAGGAAAGCTAAAAATCATGTATATTTTCTATCACATTATAAATTATTTCTTGAACTTTTTCTCGAATTCTTTTTTTTTTCCTTCTTTTTCAAAAAATTTAATTGCATGATCTTATAACGAATTCTTTCTTCAAGCATATTTTTAAAGCAATTTTTTGTCTTTCATTCACTTAAAAAAAGCAGTTTTGGATAAATTAAAAAATTTTAGGCTAAATGATAAATTATCTAATCATTCAACTGCACAAGGGTTAAAATAGCTTACTAAAAAGTACCCTTTTGAGTTGATAAACTAGTTTTGTTCCAGAGCCAACGATTCCCCCCCCCCCTTCCCTGACAACTCCAGGTCAATCTCAAGTATATAATAAAAACCACCATTTTTCACCATAAAAATGAAAGGCAAAGGGCTATTTTTCTTGATTAATCGCCAAACCCGTCCACGCGCCAAAGTGATAATTTTCTCCGTCGGTCCATCTTTCCCCGATAGAGACGCTTTGTCTTTCGGAAAGAGCAAAACTTCGGGAGGATGCGGAGCAGAGAGGGATCGAGGGAGCACGAGACAGGGATGATGCAGGCAGAGGAGGAAGAGGAGGGATTCGATAGCGTCAAGCCGTCTGGCACACACGCTTCCTCACCCCGGGTCGATACATTGATCCAATGCTGGCTGTATTTTTTTTCTTTTCTTGGCGTCCGGCCATTGCGCCAAGTGAGGTGGAAGCAACAAGTGGGATTCGCGATGGAAGGATTGCTCTTTCCCACAAGGTCAAAAATAAAAAGGATGATGGCCCCTAGCAACATGACCTAGTAAGGAAAGTGTTATTGGCAGATTATGCAAAATGTTATTTAATGTTGTGGCTCTTTATCGCTTGGCATGAATATTTTATGGGGCCTTGATAAAATTTGAGCTTGAAAATAGTTTCTGTATAATCGCCAATGTTGGCGTAGTTTGGTTTGGTGTTTAAAAAAGAATTTGTGCATATCGAGTGTTAAAAAAGATATTGATTTTTGAAGATCTCTCGGGAGATAAACGGAGTGAAATGAAATATATAGAAAATCAATGTTTTTCAGTAGTTACACATTGCATTAAATAATTATGCAACCATGTAAAATAATTTATACTTCAGTTCATTTAAATATAAAAATATATTTCTTGTAGATTCTTTTTTTTTTCGGTTTTAAATGTAATGCGACTACTTCATTGAAATTTTATTTTCCTTTTGTCGACATTACATTCGCAAAAAGTTATTTAGTTATTGCCCTCACTAAAAGAAATTTATATTCATCACCAGCTGTAGTTAAAGAATTGTGAGCTCTTGTGTGGACATAAAGGGGAATGAGTACGAAATATTTAGACTGTTAAAGGTGGATTTCACTTAACTAATTTAAAATCTTGACAATGTTAACGCAAAATTTAAAAAACTAGGGTGAACTCAAACATCGACCTCGTCATGTCGTTCTGACTCAAAATAGTGAAGTCGTATACAAATTAAAATTTGAGATTATTCAAGGGGAAGAATATTTTCCTTCACATTCAAACGTACTGTAAAATAATGTGGGACAACTCATGTTTGATGCTTCTTTAGGAGCCGGACATTCGATACAGTTTCATGACTATGCATGAGTAATAGTTCGTGAAGATAAACATATTGCTTGAAAAAGTTTTGAAAGTGATGTGTTGCCATAATTATGAATACTAACATATTGCTTCAAATTGCCTATGAAATAATGTCCATCATAGTGAAATAGATTATAATAAAGGAAAATGTAGAATCGTTCTGTCTTGTGAACCATTATTTGTTTGTGAAGCTAATAGACACAATGTAATTAATGTTAAGAAATTTTTATATTATTTCTGTTTTAGAGTAAACGTTATTTTTTTAACTATTTTCTTAACGGATTCTTTGATTACCTACAATAAATATTTAGAGAATTTATTTAAAACTTCAGTATAAGACCTAACGTGTCCAATATAACATAACAAATGAATAATTAATTGCGTTTCATCAAATAATTCCTACAAAATAACCTAATAAAATGAATAGAAATGAAAAAAACAAAAACTGAATTTTTTTTTATGTCAGTCAATTTAAAATATCGAATATTTTCTTCCCCCCCCCCTAATTATGTACGCTTCATTTATTTTATTGCTGCATTGAGTACTATAATTACAACTACATACTTTACAGAAATGCAATTAAATTCATTGAAAAAAAAGTGGAGAGTGTCTCTAAAAGACCTTGCATTAAATCACATATTGAGTAAATAAATATCTAGAATAAACATGTGATTTAATTGCTGTGTTTGAGTTGTAATAGTGTTTTTTTTCGTTCATAAAGATCATTATCTTCCGATTAATTT
This sequence comes from Trichonephila clavata, assembly GCA_019973975.1. Lineage (NCBI taxonomy): Eukaryota > Metazoa > Arthropoda > Arachnida > Araneae > Nephilidae > Trichonephila > Trichonephila clavata. The sequence goes on along the minus strand of BMAO01037660.1, from coordinate 108,614 downwards.
TGAGATTAATTTATGTTTTATCAAATTAATTTTTAAAGATCATATTAAAGTATATGTGTTAGAAAAATAAGAAAAAAAAAGTACTTCAAATGCGTTCTTATGTTTTATATATGAAATTAATGCTCGATTTGTGAAAGATTAAATTTTTTATTTCGAGAACTTTAATACATTCAATTTAGTTTCTAATTTTAAAAGCAAAAACTTGAATTGAGGGACACTCCATTTTATTGATAAAATGTATTTAATTCAAATCGGGGGAATTTTATCGTCGAATGAAATTGGTTATTAAAGACAGGAATGCTCTTAGATCGATTTAAAGTCTTTTCTCCCGTTCCTGAAATAATTCGATTTGACGGTAAATTAAGTCTAGAGGAGCTATTACTCTTTTTTTCTTCTTTTTTTGCTCATTTGCTCCGGATACAAATTCCTCTGCAATCAGCTCAGCAAATTAATCTCCGGGGATGAAAATTTTAAAAGCGGGAATTCTGGAAAGAAAATAAATTACTTCATCGCCTGAGTTGAGTTGACACTTCTGCTGCTGTAACACTGGAGTTTATTTTGAAATAGCCTATCGGCAGATTATTTCAGGATTAATTTTTCAGTCGTTCATTTAGAAATGCTAAAAAAAAAAAAAGTCTCAAAGAAGATTAAAATCGCGAAATTCATTCCGACGATGTTTTTGAAGATTAAAAAGAATTAAGGATATTTTTTATACTTGCTAATGGAGGATATTTTTTTTAATGGCGCAGATTGTTTACAAAATTTTCGAACATTTTAATTATGATTCAAGATTTTTTCCGTGAAAAAAAAACCGTGATGGTCAAATTTTTATTTAAAATTTAATTAAAATTTGTCGCAAAATAATCAATTTTTGTTAAATCAAAAAAAAAAAAAAAAGGTTCTATAAACTCTTAAAATAAGAACAGAAAAATTGTACTATCTTTTCTTCTCTCCTTATACATGGAACGTCGTCGAAAATCGAGAAATCATTTAGTTTTCCTGTCTTTGTAAGGCCGCGGTAGCCAAGTGGTCTAGGTATCGAATCATGGCTAGCCTTTCATGAGTTCGATCCCAGTACCACTAAAGACCCGCCGTGTAGGGGAGCGATGCACGTTAAATCTGTCGAGAGCTCAAACGTCCTCCCGTCGGTGTGGTAGGGTAGTTTGGAGAGGGGGGTGCCAGCTCAGGTGTCGTCCGCGTCACTTGACTATGGTTCAAAATGACGCGGACCGTCGCCCAAAGCCCTTGTGTTGCTAAGACAGTGCGACGTTAATATTCACTCACTCATCCTGTCTTTGTAAACACTTCGTCGTTCAAAAAGCACTTCTCATAATAGAGAAGCCTAAACTTTCATTTTAATACTTTAATTCGACGTAACACTAGACTAACTCAAACAGAAAATAAGATTATATAAAACACATTTTATCTAAGCCTAAAATTAGTACAGCGAATTCAAAATAATCTTCTTCACGACTACAATACCGAAGCAAATATGTGCAGTTCTACTCGCATGCGTGATTTGAGAAGTCAGTCATTGGTGGTAAAAGAGTGTTGCCAGATACAACAATATTTGAGTCTTATTGTTTATAAATGTGAAATGCACCTTGGTAACTTTTGTAATTATCTAATTTTTAAAGAACATTTTGCTAAGCTTCTAATTATATGGATCACAGAAGATTTTTTAAATTTTTTTATATAATTTAAATAATGTATTTTAACAGAAAACTATTATAAATATTTTTAAAGCCCAATAATGATCAAAAAATTTAAAGAAAAGAATTATTATATTTTATCACTGAATTTTCAAGAAAATAATTCTATTTGCTTAATAATGAATGACACATTTGAATTCCCTTAATACTAAAGGCAGCACCAGAATTCAGATTTACAAAAAACACGCCCAAATATACCGAAGAAAATTTACTTATTCAGAGAAAAAGCAGGGGAAAATTCAAGGAAGAAATTCTTTGCACGTTTGTTTGACGTAAACATTGTTTTGATTTCAGTTGATTTACTTGAAGAAACATGACGATATTCTCTGAAACAAAAGTGAATATTTACACAGCAAAAAAGTTAATTAGTGGAGATGGCGGTTATTGTATTCAGACGTTACGTCCGACTAATCAAAGAAAAAGAAATGAATTACAACAAAAGAATTTATTTCTCTGACTTGTGTATTCAACTCCATTTATGCTTGCTATTAGTTTTAATTGCTGTATGCCACGTTTTTGCATTTGCGTCTTTAATGCAATTTCATCGAAAAAATTTTCCTGTGAGTTTTTTATTTCATAAGCAGTACTAAAAACATAAAGTACAATGCTTTTAGTAAAATTTCAGCATTTTTGAAATATGACTTCGATTAAATTCAAATAAATCAAACTTTTGAAATCCCGAAAACGTTATCTCGGTTTCTGAGTAAAAAATACAATGTCTCCTATGTCATCAAATTTACAATGTCTTGGTCACAGATACTTCCTTTATTTTCGAACGTCTACTAATGAGGTATACAACAAAAATAAAATGCGATGAAACTTTAAAGATAGACTTTTTTAAATGACTTAATTCTCATAGTTCAAAAATTTTTCACATTGTATTTAATCGTGTAATGTTCATTAAGCTTCCAGCAAACATATATAGACTTGCTATTATTTTGTTTAGTAATCAATTTCTTTTTTTATATAAATAAGTTTATTCCTTAAACTTTTCATTCTAATTATATATTTTTAATTGACCCCTTCCCGTTTTGTTGGTGGTCGCGGTGGCTTAGTGGTTATGATCACAAACTCGTGGCCGGGGTGTTGCGGGTTCGAGTCCAGGCGCCACTGAAGACCTATCGCTTAGAGAAGGTCGATGCGCATTAAATCTATCGAGGCTCAATTTTTCCCCGTTGGCATGGTGTGGGGGTGCTAGCTCAGGTATCGTCCTCTTCACTTGATCGAGGTTGAAAGTTATGAGGTCCGTCACCAATAGATCTCCTGCGACGTTATATAACTCTCAATATCAGTTATGTAAGGCGCCGTAAATATTGCTCGGACGCAAAGAAAAAAATTTTCTGTAAATAAATTGTCATAAAGTATGAAGCCAAAGCTAAGCAAAGACTTTCAATATTTATCGCTGTAGGTCAATAATATTAATATACGTCCAATTTTACCCTTCTGTTTTCTTAAATCTAACTAAGCCGTGAAAAAGAGTAAATTTGTTGATTTCGAACCCTATTCTTTACTTCATTATACTGTATTTTGATTAAGTTATAGAAATATACAAAAAAAAATATTTTCTTGTAAAGGGAAAATAAATATATTTTCATTCACTTAATTTATATATTTATATGAATCGATAAACGTTGATTTTTTAATTTTCCAGTAATTTTAACATTACTTAAATGGCAGTATAGTTTTCCATCAATATGTGAAATAAATTGTACTTTAATAATTTAAAATATTGAAAAAATACTTTTCTAAATATTTCATAATTCCATTGATCCTCTGTACATTCAAAGCATTCATATAGTATGCCGAAGTGGAGCAAAATGCTTCTACTTTCTGATTCCCGACATATTCTGAAAGCAACCAATCGAACAAACACAACTCTCATATATATGCTAACTACCTCTCCGAGTGGCACCACTCTGTCCGAATCGAACGTGTCGCCATGACACACGGAGAGACATTTGTTCGAACATCAAGGAAGCATAAGAAAACGGCGCTGCGATCACGATTATGCAAAACATGTCTCGGCGGTAAAAAAAACATTACAAAAATCTTGAAAATGTGCTTTCGTAAATTTTATTCACACGAGACATAAAAAGTGTCTCGGAGAAATCAATATACGGTTTTGAATATTATTTATAGAATAATCGCGACCATGTTCCCTTGGGAATTGTGCCTGTATTAGTAATCGGTTCGATGTGAAATTTACGGAATGGACAAATATTTATTACTTTCGATTTATTTAAAATGGAAGTGGAGATTTTATTACGCATGTAATTTTAATTCGTGTATATTTTAACTGAAGCTGATTGCTTCATACTTAATTTCTTAGAAATGTATACAGTAGAACGTCGCTTATCCGAACGTTTATTATCCGGAGCGTCAAATATCCAAACCAAAGTCCGGATACGTTTTCAAACAGTGCAATGCTCAACAGTTGTTTCGTGTGAGGCCAAAAGTTACGGGGAAACCCAAAGGCAGGGATATTTGGGGAATTTCAGCTGTGTGATTTGGTAAACATCTGCGCAGAATATTAAGTCAGTTTGTTTCCAAGTGAGGGGATGTGTACGTGCTCTTTTGTTAAGTTTTGTTGATGTAGAATCCTGGATGGCATGCGATGCAGAAGACTGAGGATTTCAAATGCTAAATGATGACGAGATTGTGACTTCCGTGCAAGAAGAATCCGACCCTGTCGACGATGAAACGGATAAAGACGAGGACAACAACAAAGAAATTAGCAAGGTTCCATCAAATGCTGATATGTTTTTTCTGCGTTAGAGGCAGCTATGAAGTGGTACGAATAACCGTCAGAGTGCTGTCCTACTCAACTACTGCTGCTGAAGAGAATCAGAGACCTTGCAGTGAAAAATGAAGGTGTACAATGGTACAGCGAAAAATAAGTGATTATTTTCCAATCAAGGTAAAATTGCAACATTTTGCACCTATTTTGCTTTCTCTTCAAGCACGTTTTCCGCATGTGATGGTTTTCAATATTTGTATAGTGTCCAGTATCATATACTGTATGGATCGCATTCTGTTTTCAGTTATCCGAACGGTGTCCGGTCCCAATTGATTCGGATAAACGACGTTCTACTCTATAAAAAAATCCTTGCCCACAATTATATATTTTTTTAATAAAAATTTTCTATTTTGTTAAGAAGTTCTGTTATTTATACAGTGTTATTTAGATCGGTTTTCGTGGATTTTATGCTGTCAGTCACAAAGAGCAAAAATGTTCTTCTGGAGCGATGGAAATTAATTGTAGAAGAAAAATCCTTAGAAATTCTGGATACAACAGCAAAATTCGCTAAATAAATCTCAGAATGCCTTCACACCTCCTTACAGCGCTCAGAAACAACTATCAGTGTCTAAAACACAAGTAGGTTAAAGATAAATTGCAAGAACTCGCTCGTCCTATGCAACAGTCGAAGTAATTGCTGGTCGACTCTTCAACGGTCAAAACAATAACTAGTTTCGGCGAGCGACTCTTTTTCTTGGGGGGGGGGATTGATGCTCCCTATATTCCTGTATCAGTTCTAGAACTGTCTATAAGTTTCACATTTGTCAAAAACATAAAATTTCCTATATTGCACATACCTTGTGCAATTAAATTAATTTTTTAATCGCAAAACTATGCAGATTATATCTTTCTCCCCCCTCCCCACATCTCTCTTGGTTATTACGAAGATATTTGTTTTCCACAATCGGGAACAGAAAACAAACTTTGATTGCATAATACGAATAAATTTCAACCATCATATGAATCATAGTTTTGAAATTCTCCTTAGTTTACAAAATATTAAAATCTGAACTCGTTTGTATGCATCAGCAAATTTTAGAATCTCTTCTAAAGAAATCGCTTACACATGCGTTTTGTATCAATATATGTCAGAATTGTTTGATAAAATTTGCGATACATAATACTGTGTCTGTTTTAGATTATTTATTTATTAAATGTTTAGATTATTATTTATCTTATATAGTTTATAATTGTTTATTTCTTCAGATAATGTTTTTACATTTAATTTTGAAAATGAAATAAATAAATACAAGAAAAGTTTTTTATGTAAAATATTTTTGGAAATCTATCATTATAAATCTCATATACGCTTAGTGTAATTTTTTCTTCTAAAAAATATACAAACTTACAAAAACTCGCCATTTTTAGCATTACAAAAATAAATATTCTTTTGTAATTTAAGAAAAGCACAATTTTTGCATGCATAAAAAATTGTCCTACTCCGGTAGAATTATTGAATGCATTGAAATATGTTGCTTTTCTATGCGAAGCAATGAAATTATGCAACGATACTAAATTGAAGCATTATTATAAATATTGAAGTGATTAAGTTTTTTCATTAGCGTGATGTAGAAATTGGGAGGCGGGTGGAGCCAAATCGTTCTCTTCATTTGAGTTCATTAAGTACCATTCATAAAAGGTCTCGCATGAAGCCGCGGTAATCTAATGGTCACGGTCACTTACTCGCGGCCAATATGTCATGAGTGCGAGCCTAGTACCACTGAAGATCCGCCATGTAGATGTACTTTAAACCTATCGGAGTTTTATGCCCTCCCTGTGGCGTAGTGTGGAAGTTCAGAGAAGGAGGCGGTGTCATGCTTACCTCTTGACGCGGTCTATCGCCAATAGCTGTTGTTCTGCTTCGTTAACAAACACTCACTCCACACCATACCAATGTGAGAGAACTTTGAGCTTCAATACATTTATCATGTAACAGTTCCGTTTCACAATGGGCTTGAATAACTTAGAGACAGGAGCGCAGCTACCACCGTATCAATGATACGGGTCCTGCAAACTCCAGAGGCCCCAACATGCGCAAGCAAAAAATTATAAACAGTTAAGGGCCCTGAAGGTACTTTGATCAGAGTCCACTAGCTACGCCAGTGCTTAGAAAGATAAATTATTAAATTCTAAATTTCTGGTTTAAATCTGAAAAAAAATATATCTGAGATTCAGATACACGAACAAATTCGACCGAAGTAAAGACCAAAATAAAACGCGTGTAAACTTGTGGCGAACGGAGAATATTTGGGCTCCCTCCCCCGCAAAGTCAGGTTTTGTGTCCCCAAGATGGATTTTGCATAAGCACTTGATGGCAGTCAGGCTTTGGACCTCCAAGAACCCTGGGCTCCACATACGATGTGGGGGTGTACGTTACGCCACTGTGTCCAACCAGTTGCACACACAAATTTTCAAGGGGGGAGTCCATGGTCGAAAGTCTCCCAACTTTTATCATACTTCAAGACAAATCCAATTGACTTTTCTGATTTTGTTAATTTTGTTAACAAAAAAAGAAAAAAAAAACAGTAAAAAATAAATTATTGAATTAATAATTAGCATTAATTAATAAAATAAATTGTTAATTACAGGTACCTAATTAAATTTTACGGAACATATATATAGGATTATAATCAATCGAAAAACACTCGGGCTTTGGGGGGGGGGGTCCGGACCCCCAGGACACTCCCCTTGTGTGCGCCACTGTGCCCAACATATAAAACGTATCCCTTCTTATTTAATCCATTCCTGGCACCCCTTTCGCCCCGGGTGAGTGATGCCCGGACAGATCCCTCTTGACAGGTGCCGAAATCGGATCTATTTCCCGATAGATCTCCCGGCGGCATATTCAACAAATGTTTCCACTTCCCTCGGCCACATATTGGATTTCGCAGCAGGTCATCTATTACGCGAGCCCTGGACCGCTGCCCACGGCTTCCCTTTTCGCACTCTCCGGGATGGATGTGTCTTTTATTTCATTTATGAGCGAGTTACCATCTACGGCTTATTTAAAGGAGAGAAAATGTTTCCGAGTACAGCTTATGGCGGTCGTAAAAATGAATGATTCTGTTATTCTACCTCGTTATTTGGATGAGAAATATATTCCCAAAAGAGAAGTTGAAACATTAGGATATCTCTGTTACAAAGTGAATTTGAATTGGGATTTTGGAGGCAAGTTTATTGGGGGGAGGGGGGCTTGTATCATAGAAATAAGATGCAAAAAAAAAAAAACTTATTAAAATATTTTTAAATATATAAAAATAAATTGAATAAGAATTATTTTTAAAATTGGTGAATATGGTACTTTAAAATAGTGAGATAATAAATTAGAAATTTTAGGTTTAAAAGGGGGGTGGGGGGGAGGGAAAGACTGTCTATTCCAGCGGTCGCAAACCGGTGGTTCATGTACCACTGGCGATCCGTACAAAAAGGGGAACACTGATTTATATTTTTTTAATGAAGAATAATTTTCAAAAATAACAATAACAATACGTGTTATGGAATATATATATGGTACTTTTTTTTAAAAAAAATTAGCTTACACTTTTGAGGAAATTCCTTCGGAGTTTAACGACTTTTTAGCTACTTTTGCACTTGTATCCTGCGACTTTAAGTGGCCGCGATAGCCAAGTGGTCTAGGCATCAGATCGTGGCTAGTATGTCATGAGTTCGATCCTTGTACCACTGAAGACCCACTGTGTGGGGGAGCGATGCACGCAAAATCTGTCGAGAGCTCAAACGTCCTCCCGTTGGTGTGGTAGTTAGGAGAGGGGGTGCTAGATCAGATGTCGTCCGCGCCACTTGACCATGGTTCAAAATTAGGCGGACCGTCCCCAAAAGCCCTCGTGTAGCTGAACAGTGGGACGTTAATATTCACTTACTCACCCTGGGACTTTAAAAAGTCAAGGTTAGCGACCAGTGGCGCACATAGGAATTTTTCAAGGGGCAGGGGTCCAGGGCCGGGAAGTCAACCATTCTTGTATCATGCTCCAATACGCCACCCAACATTTTCTTTTGATTTTGTCGATTTTGAGGAACAAAAAACAGTAAATCGAAAATAATTAGCATTAATTAAAAAAATTAATTAACAAAAAATACAAAACTAAATTTTACATACTATGTACATAGGATAATAATCAATCGAAAAAAAATCAAGAGGTTTGGAGGAGTTTCCCCTCTCCTCTTGTGTGCGCCACTGTTAGGAGCCATGGTAAATTAGCGGCATAACACTTCAGTTTGTTGAAATTGCTTTGTGTTGGCGCCGGCTGTATGGCGTAGTTGGTATGGTGCTGGGCTTGTAGGCTCAAGTTTACAGGTTTGACCTTAGCTTAATTCGTATGATTATGTGGCATGTTAATGATCCATAGAGTGCCTGTTTGGCTTGGGTGCTCTCTTCATAAGAAAATTCAAGGTACAATTTCGCATCGTCAGAGCTCAGGTGGCTCCCTCTAGGAAAGAAACTGGGCGTCAAAGTTACATTTTGTCATTTGATATCCTCCTATGATGTGCCTCACTAAAAAATGATACCAGCTCGCGGGGAATGCACCAAGTCTGCAATGGTAATCACCGCAATTCACTGCCCCATTTGAAAAAAAAATTTGTGTTGGCGATTTGTTCTTGCTTTCCGTGAGGTTCCTTTTCAATGATATGGAAATGTAAATAGAGATGAAAATTAACGATACTATTAGTTCTAGAACACTTATCATAAACGTTATAAATAGCCATTTTTTTTTTCTTAATTCATATTAGTGATCCGCCAAATATAAAATTATGCATTTAGTGGTCCATGAAACTCTAAAAGTTGGTGACCGCTGTTCTGCATTAATTTTTTCAAAAGAAAGACACACCGCTGATCTGTAATTAATTAAAATTGAAATACAAAATATGATTTTGCTGCAAAAAAATTCATCGCAATAATATAACAATCATTGAAAAATATACATATATATATTTTTTTTTTTTACAATGACAGTTTATCTAAGGAAGAAAATTATAAAATTACGGCTCAACATCGAATGTTTTATGAACAGCTTCATTTTTATGCTATTTTGGAGCTAAAGAAACTTGACGATTTGTTTATGATAGATAAATAAATGCCTCAGAAAATGCATTAATTTTTACTTTTTCGTTCGAAAGCTACAGATGTGTATTTTTGTGAAAAAAGGCCTCTGAAATAAGAAAGAAAAACGATACTTCTAAATCCAAATGTATGTAGCATATTTCATACATCTAATCGGCCCCGATGATTGAAGGTGTATCCGATGTCTATGCAGAGCAATTGAAATCTGACATACATTGGTGATATAACTGTCAACAAATGTTATCTAACATAAACAAGCGAAGGGAGAAAAATCATCTCAAACCTCTTCCATCTCGGGAAAGATAAATAAAGATGGAAAAAAAAGCAACACATTTCCCCATGTAGAGACCGCACACGCATCGTGCTTAAAACATATCTCGGGATTTATCGCAGTTTTTTTGCGTGTGACATTTTTACACATTTTTTTGAAATATTACTTTAATCTGATGTACGAGGGTAAATATGAGAGTTTGTTTACAGAAATCACATAAATAGTTGTTATAAACTTATCTCTGAAATATCTTAATTCGCACTCAATGTTAAACCTTTTTCTTTCGTTCTTTCTTCTCGTTTCGCTGCGCATCGTATGTTCTCAAACTTATAAAAACAAGTTTACTTTGTTATTAAAAATGCGATTTCCAAATACTGCTTAGAATTTTTAAGATCTTTATCTTGGCTTTCACGTTGACATTTTCTTACGTTTATTCCAATCGTCAGATGTTATCTATTATGACTGGTCATTTCATATTATTTTCAGCTTCTTTTGAAAAAAAAAACGTTTATAATAATTTTATATTTAAATTTTATTGAGAGGGATTTTCCTTAATTCATGTTGGTCCCGAACCCTACAGGACATCACGTGATACTTAATTCTTTTCATTTAACCTTCCAACGAAAAATACAATATTAACTGCATTTGTATCTCCTAAAAACAATGACAAGTTGAAGCAATTTCGAAGTGAGATGCTAAAAATTGCACTAGTCACCAATTCTGACCAATCAAACCTACAAATCGTATGAGTAAAGAACTTTCCAGGAACCTCTGATTTTATAAGTATATATGCTTGAAATATATAGAGAAATTATTCTTGCAGGAATGCTTCTCGTAATCATTTCCACTCTTTTGGGGGGGGAAAAACAAATTTTTATTTTGAAAAAAAAAGTGGAATATTAAGTAAGTTATCGAAATAAAACCGATTTAATGAATTGTGTCAGTATGTACTTTTTACCCTCCTGACTAGTGTTTCTCAATTTTTTTTTTTACTATGCCCCCATAAGGCTTTTAAAAATTCAAATGCCCCCCCCCATTCATATATGGGTATGTAACTTAAATGATAAATGTGTAAATTATTACAGTATGTAAATTTTCAAAAAAATTATCGAGAAAAAATTTAAGAAAATTATTAACGAGATCCCCGCGCTTGATGTCGAGTTCAAATTTAAACTAGTCTTAAGTCCCCTCGTTTTGTTATATATCCAGCCTATTTTTCCTTTTTTTCAGCAGATCATACGTGACACTAAATCCACATTCAGTCAGAGATGTTATGTATGCCTCCGCATCGCGGGGGGAATTCAAAATAAGGCACTGGCAGACGAGGGACTGTCCTGCATGATATGATTTAATTTTAAGAACGTTTTGCAACCATACAATGACAATCATTTTTTTGTGAAGCCGCGTAACAATCCATTTAGTTAACTAAGTTTTAATTTAACTAACTTTTATGAAATTTATATTGCTCTAATTTTTTATATGATGCAAATTAATGATTGTTTTTATTAAAATAACATAAATTAACAAAAATTTGTATAATTTTACATGTACAACATTGATATATTTATAACTGCAATCATTAATGTTAAAATTTACTCTCGACTTTTATTTACAATCACATACAAATACTGCAAACACATTTGAAATATATTAGACTTAATATTGTCTTTTAATACACACTCTGCATTTACTACCTCCTTGCACAGTAAATTCTCGCATCACTGTTTCCTTTTGTACATTACTTGACCCTTTCCTCTGGAGGTTGAGAATTCTACTCTTTGTGTTCGCGGAGAGAATTCTTCCGCATTTCGAAGGGTATACAAATTCCGAAAATTTGACATTCAATCCTTGCGTAGGTGCACCACCTCATGCGTTCCATCTTTTGCAGCTGTGATTCCATGCGTCGAATTATTTCAAAGTTCCGACTCAATTTGTGCAAAAGGCCGTTACCAGTGCTTTTTTGTGCTGGACTGGGGACGGCCCTTTGCACAAATTGAGTTCCCACGAGATGGGGGAGGGAAGAGTCTGACCAATCTCGGTCCAAATGAGGGGAGAGCATTTGTCTCCTGGTCAAACAAGGGGAGGGATGGAAAATCTTTTGTACGTCCATCGAATTTCTTGGAAGATGTGGAGAGAATTCTTAATACTTGGTAGAATAGAGAGATTGGGGATTTTTTTCCTCGAGAAAAGTCATTCTGATACACAAAGGAATCATTAGTTTTTTTCTGGGGGAATTGAGATTTTTTTTTCTTTTAAAAAAAGTAGATCTTTTACTCGATTTTACTTGTACCTATTTCTTAGAATCTTTCATAAAAAAAATTCATATAAATCGACAGGGGCGTACATGGACTACTTTTATTAGGATAGGGGTTACATTTAAAATAAACAAGTAGACGAAACAGATTCATGCTAAAAATCAAGAAATATGTTTGTTGGTTCATGGGATTAGCCAACCTTTTGTGTTCGCCATAGTAATTTGAAGTTTAGTTAACTGTGATAAGTACGATGCGAGTTCAAATGAGGAATTCGCGGTTTAAATGCTGTACCGTAAAATCCGACGTACGTCACTTTTAGCACACACACAAATAAGACTAAAATTTATACGGATGTGAATTATACACCAGATATAAAGATATAAAAATATTAGCTTCAAAAAAGAAGAAAAAGCATTTGAAAAGTTAGATTTCTACTTAAGTTAGAATAGTGCCCCAGAAAAAGAAATGACATACTTAATGAACTTTCAAAGGGCTGTTAGTTCTAGAAGTATATTATTTTTTCAAAATCCTGGAATGATTCCTCGAATAAATGACTTCAAAAAAAAACTTAATAGCATTGCACACGTACATTTCAGGTTAATTCGTAAAAAAGGGGTGCACGTTATACGGTGAAAATACCTAAAAATTAAAATCAGCTTGAAAGTATAGGTGCGCGTGATATGATTTTACGGTAACTGCCGTAAAGCATATCCAATGTAGTCGGTAGGTGTTGATTTTTGCAATTGTTTAAACTCATGTCTAAGTCTTAGGTCTTCATCCTTTCAGAAAAAAAAGCAAAACATTAGGATAATAAAAGCAGTGGCGTAATGTACACCCCCGCATCGCCGGGGGGGATTCTAGGGGGCCCAAAGCCAGGCTGACGTCAAGTACTGAACCTTTGTCATATCCGGCTTAGGGCTCCAAACCTAACCTTGCAGGAGGAACCTAATATTTTCCTTTACGCCACTGAGTAAAAGAAATATTCAAAATGGTCAGTACGGAGTAAAAGTGTTATATAAATAACTCCACGGTTTCTTCTGTGTTTTCCCATTACATGTTAGACTAATAGTTCCAATAAGAAATTCTATAAAGTCCTCGCTGGCTTCTTTGGTTAATATTCATGTAAAGAGCCACTCCAGACTTAAAAAAGAAAATTGATAAGGAATCAATTGATACATCAGAATATATTTACAACTTTCAACCTGAGAGAAAGATAAGACCATTCAAAGATAAGATCTATGCTTCAGTGTAACAGAACACAATGTGACCAAGATAAATAAGATACAATTTATGCAAAGTAACATATTAAATCCGATATTTAATCTATTCTATATAAATAAAATTGAAGTGTCTGTTTGTAATTTCAAATTAGCAGCTTTTTACTAAATGCATTTAAAGGCATATACGGTACTTATATCAAAAAATCAATTTTCAAAATTTTGTCTGTCTGTCTGTTTGTTCCGGCTAATCTCGGGAACTTCCGGTCCGATTTTAAAAATTCTTTCACCAATGGAAAGCTACATTATCAGCGAGTAACATAGGCTATATTTTATTCCCATATTCCTACGGGAACGGGAATTATGCGGATAAAACGTTGACGTTGCTTACTCCTCGCCAAGTTGGCACAAAATTATTCATTGCTCGTTGTCTTTTCACCATTGTTGGCGTGGAATCATCTTCAAAGACCCATATTTTGCTTTCTTGGTGTGTTGGAACACCAAAAAAGAGCATGTACGTTTCATCAAACGTTACACCTTTAGAAATGACAGCTCTTATTTAGCAATTTAATGGTTTTTTTTACTTATTCTGACACGCTTCTCTTTTTGATGCTCAGTAGTTATATGGGGAACCCAATGGCAACCTACTTTTTTCATATGTAATTCTTGAATAATTTTGTGTATGGCTGCAGATCCAATGTTAAGTTCCTTCTGTATCATTTGGTAGGTACAGCGATTATCACCCATTAATATTTTTCGTATGGCAGACACATTATCCGGGATTACTGTCGACCGAGGCCTTCCTGTGTGTTCTCCATCCTGAAGAGAACTGCGAAATCTGCAAAATTATTTAAACCATCTGAATACGGTAACTCGACATGGAGATACATTACCAAATGCTAATTGCAGCCGTTGAACGCATTTGTCTTGATTTAATCCCTTAAAATCAGAAAATAATTACACGATAATGTTCTCCCGCCAACTCCATTTTCTCTTCTGTTTAAAATTTATTCTTTATTAAACAACTTGAAGTAAGTAAAAAGTCGTCTGCTGAGTTAAAATGCTTTGCATTTTCAAATTAAACCGTAAGTTTTTTTTCTTACTTCTCGTCTGCTTGTATCTCGAAATTTTCAGAGTTACCGTCGTATACTATATATGGTACCACCGTTGGTGTAGTGTGAAAATTCGAGAGTATTTGTCTGTCGTCCTCGTCACTTGACCACTGTTCCAAATTACAAGGTCGGTCGCCAATGGTCCTCGTGTTGCTTCAGAATGCAACGTAAACTAAAATCAAATAATTTATATATATATTTGCAATAAAATTAATAATTAAGCAAAACTTGGATAAATTATTAAATTACCAATCGTATTTGAAGATGCTTATTAAATTACTAATGTACATTTCTTTATAGTCAAATATAATTTATTCACTCTTTCTACTTAGTTTTGTTGTTCATTACAAACTTGTACCAAAAAAACTAATTTTGTTATTTTAAGTAAAAGAAGATTTATATCTAGATTTTAAGTTTCCTGCTTCGCATTCATGTCTGTTTAACCAGCTTTTCTTTAAAAACTGTTGCATAGTAAAATTTAGTGCAGCTATTTGTTTAACGATAATAAAACTAAAACTACCTAAATGTTTTTTGCTTGCTACCAGACTCGATCGTGTTCTATATATTTTCGAAGCTTAAATAGATTCAATGATGTATTTTCTCGAAAATACCTCGTTCGTGACGAAGACCGCTGTAACCGTAACGGCTTTGCTAATGGAATTCGAAACTCTGAAGAACTTTGTCTTCGCCCAGGCCAGGAGCCACAGAAGAGAAGGATGTTGAGAGAAAAAAAATGACAAATTGCTTTTGGGGTTTTTCTGATGCCACAAGGAGGAGGAGAAAAAGAGAAAATTGAGTGCAAGAGTAAGACTATTACAGAAGACTTTGGTGATTTAGTTCCTGCCTTTGGTAGAATAATTTCAGAAAGTAGTGGGATGTGTGTTTTATTTCGTATTTTGAGACAGGGTTTTGTTTCTCGTTTAGAGATACGTGCTTTCGAATTAATCAAAAAGAAAAATGTGATCAAAGATTCCTCCTTCGAAGCCTGTTTTAAATGCTCACGTCGTCATTATAGAATAGTCTTCGGTAAAGCTTAGATGTTTCTCCCTATTTCACTAAAGTTAGCTTGTTTTCAATTTGAAAAAAAAATGTGTTTTAAAAAGAATTGAAATTAATTACTTTTTTTTTTGCCGAGTACAGTAATTGATCAATCAAGAGGACAAAAAAGTGGAGGGAAAATATCGAGGCTTAATATTTTGATGGTCACGTTATTTCTCAATTAATATTTAATTTATGGTCATGAGTTTTTCCCCTCAGTTTTTGAAGTTATTAAGAAAATCAGCTTTTTAATTTTTTAAAATTATTGAATAAATGTCAGCACAGCGTTGTGTATAGATAGTAATCAAAGTAGGAAGACTATGGGATAATTAATTCTGCAAGCCTTCTAATAATAAATTCTGGTTCTGTTCTGGGGAGATAATTAATGTGTTTGAGACAATTAATTCTGGTTTCTTTTGTGGCTGGCCAAGGAGTCTACTGGTTATGGTCGCGAACTCGCGGCCGGTGTGTCTCTGGTTAAAGTCCTGGTGCCACTGAAGACCCGCCATGTAGAGAGGGCTGATGCATGTTAAACCTGTCGAGGTTCAAAGTCCTGTTGAGGAGGTGTGGAAATTTGGAGATGGGGATGCCAAATCAGGTGTCATCTTCGTTGTTTGAGTGAGGTTCAAAATTACGTGGTCCGTCCTTAATAGACCTGTTAGTTGCTGTAAAGTGCAACGTTAATCTAACTCACTATGGTTCTTTTTTTAACAACGACGTCTAAGTGCTAATAATCCCTTTTTTTATGAAGATATTATTAAAATGTTCAACTTCTAGTTTGCCGTGGAAGTGAAATTTCAGGTGTGTTATGTGTATTTAAGAGTCAGCTTCAGTGCAGGGCTATGGATCGAAGTGTGATTTGCTTTCGACGGTCTGTTGCCCATATTTTTAATACAAACAAATCAACCGAAGAGAGCAAGTTACCGTTTTGCGTATATCATTGATAAGAATAAGGTTATTTAAACAATTCCGTTTCTGGCCGTGATAGTATTTTTCATAGAGGGGGAATGAGAATGCATGAAGGAATTAACATGCTTTTCAAATGCTTGAAAAAATGTTTCTATGTACTTGCTATCCCACAAGCTTATAATTCTTCTGTAGAAGGTTTCTTAACTAACTTAGTAAGAATTGCGATCAATAGAATTTAAGAAAGGCTATCTGAAAAACTGGAATATCGTATTTTTCATTCTAAAAGGCAAAAAAAGCAACGATTTTAACAGGTGGATATGTTGAAATTTAAAAGCATTAGGCTACCGTTATAAATATCACGTTTTCATACGCATTGCCCTTGTGTGTTGTAAAATGATATTTGAGAAAGGCACGCAATACATTTTTTTCGTCTCTTCACGCGATCACGTTTCGCCTCTTGTCTTTATTGAGAGCAGCGCGTAGAATGTTTCTGTTCGACCATGGTACTTCGAATTTCATACTCGAAAGTGACGCCTTTCCGTGTTTATTTGCGACGAAAATTGGTAATGTGTCTGCATCGTTTTAATTTATCTAATGCTTGAAAATGTTACACTGGTGGCGCATACAGGAATTTATTAAGATGGGGGGATGGGGGTCCCGGGTCAAAAGTCCACCACTCTCACACTGCCCAGCATATTCTTTTGATCTTGTCGATTTTCGGGAACAAAAAATAGTAAATTAATTATTGAATAAATAATTAGCTTTAATTAATAAAATTAATTATTAATAACAAGTACTTAATCAAATTTTACGTATTATAGACTTTAAAATCCTGCGTATATATATAACGCGCACTTTTAACCCAAAAAATAAGATCGAAATGTACGGGTACGCGTTACACGCTGGGTATAAAAATGACAGCTTCAAAAATAAAAGAGATGTGCATGAAAAAAAACTTCTACAAAGATTGGAATAACATTTATTGAAAAGAAATGTCATCCCTTAAAAACAGAAAGTGTTGTTTTTCTAAGAATATGCTATTTTTTCAAAATCCTTGGATAATACTTCGAACAAATGGTTTTAAAACGTAATAGCATTGGCCAACGGACATTGCAGGTTCCTTAGTAAAAAAAGGGGCGCGCGTTATACGCCGAATTTACCTTAAAATTAAAAAATGCAGCTTGAAAGTATAGGTGCTTGTTATACGCCTTATTTTACGGTATATAGGATTATAATCAATCGGGAAAAAAATCAAGGACTTTGAAGAAGGGTTGTCCGGAAACTCCCCACTCCTTGTGTGCGTCACTGCTGGTGGCAGTACACCTATCCCCTGATAGGTTTTTCAGAAAATGTGTAAATCGAAATCATAGATTTTTATTTGTAAAACCGTGTAAATCGAAAACAAACTGAAAAGTGCTTAATTCAGTCATTATTTTTCAAAGTAAAATAAAACTAACATTGGTATTAATCGGAATCCGCTTATGAGTAGAGTCTTCTAACCATATTGTTAATGCTTTTTCAATATTTTCCATCGCAACATCATCCTGTGAAAAGATCCAGCTGCTACATTTTTCCTAATAGGGACTCTTGATTTTTTCCCCTTATTGTAACTTCATTCATGGAATATAATTTAGTAACATCTGTGTTACCCTTTCTCCCTTAAGTAGAAAATCTAAAATTATAATTTTGCTTTCTCAAGCTCTTACTTTTCTTTTCATTTTTTTGTATTTTATTTTGCCTTGGTGAAATCCCTGAAATTTCAATAAAATTGTGAAAATGCTATATAATTGTTTATCAATAACCAGTAAATAGGAAGCTTAAAAAATGTCGAGTACAAAAACAGAAGATAATATACTTCTTCCTGCGCTGCTAAAAATTCGCATGAAAAGTAAATTTCATTGTGAATACAAAATGGGGAATCCCTATTTTTAGATTGGAATAAAGAGAATTCAGCATAAAATGAAATTTAAAAAAAATAGTTAGAAATACAAGCACCGATATTACCAAGAGAACAGAATTCAAATGTGGCAGCATATTTTTGTTAATCCCACGTTTAAAATAGTGCGTTGAAGGGAAATCACTCAAAAAAAAAGTACACTCTAAATTGAGGAAAGGTATATTTTTAATTTCCCATTTGGTCTTGAGATAACTCATCAGGTTTAAGGTCAGTCACACGTAAAGTATATTATCTAAACCAGGAGTGGGCAGACTTTTCCAGGGTCCGAGCTACTTCTAATTCTTTCAAGGAGTTGCGGTCCACCCAGTCTCAGTGGCGCACACAAGGGCAAGGGTCTACGCATCCGGATCCTCCCTCATAACAGTTCATTTTATTCCTATTTATTATAATCCCATGTTTATAGTATGTAAAATGTAATTAAGTATTTGATATTAGTATTTTTTTTCATTTTTTTAAAGTTTAATTATGTATTCAGTAATTTATTTGTGTAGTTTTTTGTTTCCGACAATCGAAAAAATCAAAAAATATACGCTTGGCTGCGTATTGGGATATGATACGAGAATGATAGACCTTCAACCTTCGACCCCCTTCCCTTTAAAAATTCTTGTGTACGCTACTGCCCAATGTCGTAGGTGTGGTATGACACGTAAGGAAAAGGTTATTATTATAACTTAATTATAAGTACGGAATATGTACTTACCTTCAGAACTAAAATAAAGGAACAATACTTTTAAAACCACGTTTAAAGAAAAACGCAAGATACAAACTTAAGAATATTAGCCCCAAATATAATATCAAATGATACTTTTATTATGAAACAATTCAAAATACATTTAAAAAATAAAACATTTTTATCTAAAATTAGTTTTCGTTGTTATAGTCAGTAGAAGACTGGTCTGCGTACTGTCAGCTAATCTTGAATTTTCCGTATATAATTACTAACTGCTAAAATTCTTAAGCTGTCATCCTAAAATGTCTTGGAGGTCCACCGGTCGATCACGATCGACTTAATGCCCATCCCGGATCTAAACCAACGATACTCAACCTACAACCCGTCGGGCTTTTCTGAGTGGCCTGCTCATGGCCCATTGCCCTAAAAAATTCAATTATTTGAGAACACTGTGTTAAAAATTTGTGGTAGAAAATGCTCTCAATCAAATTGAACAATTATGCTGTCGATGTAGTATGGGTGCGAATTGCAAGATTTTTGTTTTTTCTATTTGAAACTGAAACAGTTTGTAATAAGAATGAAATGGGGAAGGAACGGGAGTAGTGACCATTTTATGAGTGAAACTAATTTTTAATTATAAACAAATAATGCTGATTTCAGTCTGGAATTCATTTAAAACTCCTCTTTGTTGCCATTCTGCATTTGACAAATGAATATTTGAAATAAAAGTAAGAGAGGCTTTGTCAAAAGAAAAAAAAATCAAATTATCAAACGGCTTCGCAGTTTTGTTTGTATGGTCATGAATAAAAGGGAACCGAAACTATCTCATAACTCAGTAAAAAAATGCATAAAAGCAAAGAAAATGTTTTATGTGCGTTTGATAGAGATTAATACAGTTTTTAAAACCGAAAATGAGTTTTAATATTTTGATCAATTTTCCACATTTTAAGTGTCCAATGTTGCCTTGGTCTTATGGTGTTTTTTCCATTTGTCCTCATGTTGCGGCCCGCTTGAAATATCTGCCATATGTATGCGGCCCGGAGGGAAAAAAGATTGAGCATCCTTGATCTAAACTAAGAACCTTTCCTCTCGAAGAGAAAAGTGTTTTTGTGAATATGATATTCTGACCGCATTATCGCTGTTTGAAGCATCGTATTTTAATTTATAATCGTTATTACCTTTTAATCAATTCGTTTTTTCTGGGGATAATACGTTCCATACTCAAAAATCGAACAGATTTTTAACTAGCTAAGAAAGTTAAAAATCATAATCTAAAATGCAAAATCTATCGAGACTCAGTCCTTAAGTTAAGTTACCATATGGTGTGGAAATTTAAACAATGGGATGTCAGCTTAGGTTTCGTCTCTAGATTGTGGTTTAAAATTACGAAGTTCGTCGCCAATAACTCTCATGTAACTTTAAAGTGTGATGTTAATAAAAAAAATTAGTAATAATTAAACTGATGTACGTGAAAATTATATTCTAACGTGAGTCCGATTAATCATGAACGCAAACATCATGGATCCATGTTTAAATCTTAGGAGTCCCGATTCCAGAAAAGACTGTCGTGATGAATATTGAACACTGCTGCGTGTTAATTTCAACTGAATCTTGAAATTTTCATGTAAGTGGAATATAAAATTTATTTACCTACTTAGGTGCATAGGGGATACTTGGTCAGAGTTCGAAATAAGAAATATGGTGCCAATATCCCTTTGTTGCTTTTCTGCTGAATTATAATTCAAATCCACCAACTGACTATAACACTAACAGCAGTGGCGTAACGTACACCCCCACAAACCCCACATTGCAGAGGAGCACAGGGTTCTAGGGGACCCAAAGCCTGACTGGCACCAAGTAACTAACCCTTTGTAAAATCCAACTTAAGGGCCCAAAATCTGACTTTGCTGGGGGGCCCAAATGTTCTCCGTTATGCCACTGATTAACAGTCTCACTTTTCGTTAGGGAATCGGCTGGGTGGCGTGGTTGGTTTGTCACTGGCCTTCTACTCCTAAGGTTGCGGGTTCGACCCCGGCCCAAGTCGGTGGATTTTCTTGATGCAGAAAATCGACAGCGGCCATGTCGTATGATTATACGGCATGTGAAAGATCCTTAGAGTGTTTGTTTGGCTTGGATGCTCTCGGCAAAATTAAATCCTAGTGCAAGTTCGCCTCGCCAAGAGCTCAAGTGCCTCCCTTTGTGGAGGAAACTGGGCGTCAAAATTGCTTGTGGTAATTGGTATCGCCTATATGGTGCAGCGCTAAAAAGTGGTACCAGCTTCTGGGGAATGTACTAGGTCTGCAAAAGGTTTAAAATACCAATACGCAGCCCCATTGAAAAAAAAAACTTTTCGTCAGGGTCAGAAGATATTTCCGGAGAGCTGCTGGCCTCTTCTGCCCACATCTTGACATGTTTGGATTTTAAAAAAGACAAGATCCTTCAAGACCCTCTTCTGTTTTTAGAATTTCTAGATTTTTTTTTTTTTTGATTCATGGAGGTTGCCTAGCTAGACAATCTGGGATTAGAAACAACAACAACAACCTGATTGACACATCTGTACAATAGGAATCTACCATACAAGTTTAATGTTTCGATGTCCTTCAAGTAATTATCTTTCTATCAATTCAAAAGCCGAGCTAAAAATTTGGAAAAGTACTTGTTGATATCTTTTCAAATCGTTTTATTCCAAACAAAATATATAAAAAGTATCGCTAACATAGAGCGATGGCCCTTTCAGCCGCGTACCAATTCTTTCTTCTTATATTCTGGCTGGTAAACAAAAATACACACCTTATAATTTTAATAGCGCCATCTAGTGGCATACATGAACCCTAGCAGTACTTAATTCATTTTAACAACTCTTTTAAAAGACAGACAAGGTACTTTTAATAAGAAGAGTTAGTTTTCCTAGACGCTCAAGATCTCTAGGCCATAGGCAACTTTGATATTGAACATCTTATCAGGCTACTTGAGGGTGGAGTCTTATTGACCGAGTCATCATTATGAGGGCACGGCTGCCGACAATGGCCCATTCCCGAGGGAATAGGGGGCTCTCACAAGAGAGGGTGTCTTGTCATTAAGAATGCTGGCAATGAACTCCGGATCTCTCTTTTATGATCTGTGGTCCCCCCTCGCGGGATTGTGGGAAAGACAGAAGTAATCTAAGAAACAGACCGTTGTCCAGCAATGTATCTCTAGGGGAATAACTCAATTATTGGTTGATTCTGCGATTGTCTTTAATCTTTGTAATGGAAGGCATTAGGTTATCAGTCATGTACTTATATTGCTATGTAGTTCTTTTATCACTGTCTCACTTTCTTTCGTGTTTTATCTTTTGGCACTTTCTTTTTCGCACTTTTTTCCCTACTCTTTACGCAGTTATGTTTCAAGTAATACTCTTATCGTATTTCGTAAATGTATATTTTTATAATAATTAAACTGAATTTTGTTTCGCTCTCTTAATGTTGGAGATGAGGAACATAATTATGTTTATCATGAAACTCTTTTTGGGTCATATCTTTTGCTGAAGAGTCGTTTACAATTAAAAGTTTTTCTCTACTATTTTTTCTTTAACTGTATAAAAATAAATTCAAGTCTTCACTGGAGTAATGAATGTTTCTGGAGTTGTTGTTTCTAATGCCACCTGGCTGACGGTGTCAGATCGAGGAACGCGAAATTCTTCGTGGCAAGGGGCTAGATGTACGCCTTTCGTTAGCTTTGAGCACCGTGCAGGTGACAATACGATTTGGTTCGGTTCATACACGATAGATGGCGACACCATCTATCTCCACCTCCACAGTTTAGGCATGGAACTAGAGGGGAGGGGAATATTCTCCAGGGATGGCCTAATTTCTGAGAATGTGAATTCTTTTTTACGATGCTATTTTATTAGACTAATTAAATTTAATTAATGAATAAATAAACTGCTGTTTGTAAGAAATGCAACGCCATGAAGGAATCACCAGAATTAAATGAAATTTAATGGACAAATGACTTGTATTAGTACAAATAAATGACGAAATTTTCAAAGCCAAAAAACAATGTTAAGTGTCTGAAATCAGTATTTGGTGCAGCCACCACGCGCTGAATTATGTGCTGCTATACGACGTAGCATGGAGTTGAACAGATTTTGAATGTCTGCTTGTGGAAGAAAATTCCATAATTCTTGTATGAGCAGTATAAGTTCATCTTTTGAAGCTTCAGGACGCGGATCATGAGTGAGACTCGTACCAACCAAATTCCACACGTGCTCAATAGGTGACAAATCCGGCGAATAAGCAAGCCAAGGAAGAAGTTGCATGTGTTGGGCTCAACAGATGTCTCGAACAGTCTTTGCAACATATGGGTGGGCATTATTCTGCTGAAAGATAGCTCCAGGGATGCCTTGAAGAAAGGGAACGACTTCGGGCTGTAGCACTTCACGGAAGTACCTGTTGCTATTGAGATTACCTCAATTCGTAGCAAATTAGATCGTCCATAATACGAAATCGCATCCCAAACAATAGCTCCATTAGGCCACTGTGTGTTTGGCCACTATGTCGTTCGATAACATTCTGGAAGGCAGCGTTAACAGGCATAGCGTCTAACACGAATACAGCCATCATGGTCCCAAAAATTGAAGCGTGATTCCTCTGAAAAGACAACTTGGTGCCAAGGAGTTTGCCAGGCTCTGTGCTCATGAGCCTATTGCAGACGCAGTCGTTGATGGTTTGTCGTGACGGTGATGCTGTGTAAAGGTACCCTTCACGCAATCCACGGTGCAGCAGACGTCGACGAATTGACGAAGGCTACATTAGTACACCTGTAGCAGTAGACCAACATGCTGCCAACTGCCTGGAGGAAGCTGTACGGTCATTCACCGCCATGCGGAGCAGGTGTCGATTGTCGCGCGCTGACGTCACCTTCCGTCGTCCACTGCCAGTTTTTCGAGTTGTTCGGTGCTCGTTGGTTCACTGCTTTCAAACTCCCATAATTGTGGAGCTGTTTTGCTGCACTCGAGCTCCTATTGCGCGTTAGGAAAATCTTCCTTTTCGGAGGCCGATGATCCTCCCCGTTAAAACTCCGTAAGTTGTTGGAATTTCTCCTTATTTCGTCGTGGAGGCACACTAAGGTCTCACTAAATGTTCGCCACAAACAAATAATCCTTAACTATTTTCAATGTCCGGTTACATCCTTCCATTCACACGCTTTCAGCATCAGTTCGGAGGTCGCTGCGCAGACCATGCCTACGTGGTGGCTCTAAAACTTTACTATTTTACGTAATTGTGTGTTATTTGCTGCTAAGTTCATTAATTCTGATGATTTCTTCACGGTGTTGCATTTTTTTTACAAACAGCAGTGTAGTAACAAGCAAAAAATAGTCCACCGCCATATATAAAAAGGAAAATGGAAAAATTTCTATTTTGTCACTTAATATTGTGATTCTGTCATAAGTATATACATGTTTAAAAAATTGTAATTATTTAATAAAAAGTAACTAAAGTAAAATTTTTCTTTGTTGATCTAAGTAGAAATTGTCTTTATTTTTTTTAATATTGTTTGTTTTTATTAGTTCAGCTTGTGTGTCGTGCGATGATATATTATTGTGTTCTCTGGTGTTTTATCTTATTCTCTATGTATAATTTTGTGCAATAATGAAGTATATGTGGATGAATGAAAAATACCTGATAAAACTACATATTGTTATGTATTTTACTTTATTTTATTGTCCAAAAAATTAAAATAAGCTGTTGGATACTAATATTTACTCTTATAGCAATCTTATGGTACTGTAAAGGTTATGATATTAATATGAATCACACACAATTTCTAGATTTTTTTTACCCCTTTCATTCTCAGTGACAACACAATAATGCACCGCGGAGAATAAATGTTTCATTTTTACATTGTAGTTACGGCTTGACTTCAGAACTCGCTCCATCCGATCAATTCTGGTAGGGCAGGGGAAGGGTGTGTGTGTGAAAAAAGGACCCGTTTACGTGAAAGGGCAGCCCCATTCAAAACATAATTCTCAACTCCCAATGTCAAAAAATGAATAATCACTTCACGCTCCGCAAAACCAGTCGACATCTCTCTGCTATTGAATTAAATTTCTCCCCGCCCTTTCATATGCACGCGGGGGGTGTCTGCACATTTGTCATAGAAATTCGTGGCCCCGTAGTGTTTCTACGTTTAAAAGG
Source organism: Trichonephila clavata (assembly GCA_019973975.1). Taxonomy (NCBI): domain Eukaryota; kingdom Metazoa; phylum Arthropoda; class Arachnida; order Araneae; family Nephilidae; genus Trichonephila; species Trichonephila clavata. The sequence continues at coordinate 83,420 of BMAO01037660.1, read as the reverse complement.
AAAGAGTGAGAGCTCTTTTGTTAATATGTTACATTAATAAAATAAACCTTTTAAGTAATAATAATGCTAAATCTATAGATTTAGCATTATTATTACAGGATTTTTTAAGTTGCTATTTTTATCTCATCTGCATTTTTAATAAAAGTATTCCTTTTTTACATGAAAGCACATGGATGTGATTAAAACGTGCTTTTGTTTCAGTATTTATCTAATATTAGCGCCCTCGGAGCTGGGATACTTGCTGGAAAATCAAACGGCTAGTTTAGCTAAATTTCATTACAAACACCAACTGAAATAAAGCAAAATAGAAAAATGATTACTTTAAATTTAGGCTTTAGGTGTAAAAAATACAACAGTACATTGAAAAATATGAAATATCAAATGGAATGTTGTAAGAAATCGTTTGCTCGTCAAGGGCATTGCTCATCTTTTACAGTGCTTTGAGCAATTGTAATTAAGATGATATCAGTAATATACATCCACATAAAATCATGTTAACAACTTGTGGCCATGGTAGGCCAATGGTCGTGGTCACGAGCTAATTGCTGGGGAATCATGAGCTCAAATCCTGGTGCCACTTAAGATCTACCGATGGGAGTGGTGTACGTTTAATCTGTCGAAACTCAAGCTCTTCATATTGGAGTGTTGTGGAACGTTTGGGGAGTAGGGTGTTCGTTTCTTGGTCATGACTCAAAATTATGAAGTTGATCACCAATAACTTTCGTACTGTTTGAGAGTGCGATATTGATAAGAAAAATCAAATAATTTGTTCATGTCTCACCAGAAGCATTTGTGTACGACCTCATAATTTTGAACCATAGTCAGTTAAGGAGATCAATCTTCTTTTTACACCGTATGATTCTATAACCTATGACACCGTATGATCCTATGTATGATCTTTAAACCTCGATTTATTTAACACTTTTCAGCTCAACTATATAGATTTTGGAAGTCTGAGACCTGAACCACAATTATAGTAAACGGTTTTGAGTTCACTAACCACATAGTACTTCGTACAATCTAAATTGTACGAAATTCACTCGTTAAATTAACCAGCAGCGTAACGTACACCCCACATCGTGGGGGGGGGGTCTGATTCTAGGGGGCCCAAAGCTTAACTTATGCCAGGTACGTATTTAACCAATTTATAAAATAGTAAAGGCAAATCCTGACTCTTTGCAGGGAGGCCTTAATGTTCACCGTTACACCACAGAAATTAACTAAATGTATTTTTTCATTTTAAGTAATACATTTTTAAAATCGAGAACAAGCATGACACTAGGTAATTTTTGTAAATATTTACAATCTCACACAGCTTAAGGACCAATGTCCTTCAGGCCTAAAGCATGCAAGGCAGCAACATCTTTCCTTTCGTCCACTGTTCAAATGAATAAAGTCTTTCCCGAGAAATTGAAGACTATAGAAACAAAAAACCGAAATAGTTTTGGATGTGATTCATATGCGTCTCAAAAGGGAGTCCGGTTATTCAACCGATAGTCGGTTAAAATGGTGTCTGTAGAAATTATTATTACTATTATTTTTTAAGAAAAAAGATGTTTGAGAGAGAAAAAAGGATACTTACATAGCCTTTTTATTTAGCTCTGGAATTATCGTGGTCTAACGAGAATTATGGTTCGAAATATGATTCTAAAAAAAAATATCTTCAAATTTAAGAATAAAAAAAAAAATCAGATACAAGAATAAACTAAAAGTGATTATATATTTTAGCTGAGAATAAAAATCAATCAAGGAAAATTTTTTCGTTCATTTAGAACTTTTTTGGGGTAACAAGACACGAACTTTGTAATGGCTTTTCTTTCTTATTCTATTCATATTTATCGAAATCAAATATCCTTAGACATGTCCTTAAATTCAAAATCAACTTTGTGATTTTAATTTTATTTGAAAACTCAAATTGTGTAATCAAAAGTAATAAAATTTTTAAATTCAAATCACTGAGTTGAAAGAAAATTAGCAAAATATTTATAAGTTCCAATTTATAATAAAACATTACTTAAAAAAATTATTTTTCAGGTCAATAATTACCATTCAAAATTTCAGCATTACTTTAAAAAAGTTTCAATTTAATTATTTGGACGTAAACGTTGATGTTATGCTTTCAGAATATATTAAAGATTTAATTAAATTACTCATTTTGGATAAAATTATGTTGCGTTTAATTTAAATGGACGTTCTTTCAACAGTGCCTTTTTTGTTGTTTTAATAGAAGGTAAAGTATAACACTACAAATTATTCCAATTAATTCTCCTCTGACATGTAATTATAAATTTTAATACGTTGTTAAATTTCGTATCGTTACGTTTTTTTTAATTACTGCTGAATTACAAATAATTTAGTTTTAAAACAGAGCAGTGTATTTTGGTAGTGTACAATCTTAGACAGAATGTTTAAAAGAAAGTGTGTGGCTGTGTGGTACATAATTGTGAACATAGTTGTGGACTCGTGGTCGGTGCGTCATGAATTCGATCCTCAGTGACTCTGAAGACCCGCCGTGTAGATGACTGATGAACGTTAGATCTGTCAAGGCTCAAAGTTCTCACATTCACGTAATGTGGGACGATGGTTTAAAATTGCCGTGTCCATCACTAATAACGCTCTTCTTACCATGCAACGTTAAAAAACACCCATCACTAAAATAAACTATAATCTCATCACCGTCGCCCATCCGGTATAGTGGTTAGTGGCTCTGACTGCTGTACCGTAAGGCCTGGTTTCGAATTCCGGAAAAAGCATGGATATTTGTAAATGTTTAGTGCATTTGCGATATGTGGGTACTCTAAATAGCCGTCGAGCCGCAAATCCTCTCGTCAGGTTAGTGGAAGGGGAAGAGAGGCCCTGACCACCCCCGAGGGTGTTCTTCAAAATTGGTGTGGAAATGAGCCAAATCATATTGCCACCTGTATGGTGCTCAAGGCTACGACCAACGACAGGCGTACATCTAGCCCCTTGCCATGATGAATTTCGTGGGCCTGGATCTGACACAGTCAGTGATGCACATAAGGGAGGGTCTTAGAGGTCCGGACCCCCCCCCCCTAAAGCCCTTGAGTTTTTTCGATGGCTGATAATCCTATATATAACGTGAAATTTAATTAAGTTATTGTAATTAACAATTTATTTTATTAATTAATGCTAATTATTAAGTCAATTATTTATTTTTGACTGTTTTTTTCTTGTTAACAAAAATCGACAAAATCAGAAGAATCAATTGGTGTTGTCTTGAGGTATGATATGAGTTGGGGGACTTTCGACCATGGACACCCTACCCCCTTGAAAAAGCTTTGTGTGCGCTACTGGACACAGTCGAGATCAGGTGTCATAAGAAACATCACTTGAAATAATTCCGTACTTTTAGTAAAATAAGGAAAAAGAAATGTGTGAATATATCCAAAACCCATAAGTGTGGTTAATGAATTCCTTGTACTATATACAAGGTGATTTGATACTGTGATTTTTTTTTTAAATTTGAGGCAAACTTTGTTTTCAAACACAGTCTGAATGATTCTTTTTCTACTCTTATTCAATGTTGACAATTCGAAATTGTTTTAATGAACACATCTTCCAAAAAAAAAATAATTAAAGAATTGAGCTAGTGCTGAAATAACATCTTAATGAAGTTTTTTTTGGCACTCGCTTACGACGAATCACTGGAAAGATAGCCGGAGACTGGATTCACTTTCCTCCGATGGAAATAGCCTTTGTTACCCCATTTTCCTCGAACAACTCTGCTCTTGAATCTTGACTTCGATTAAATGAAGCATTGGATCTCGCCGAGAAGATGTGTGTAATTAAGCTCGCTGAAGCATATCGCGGTGTGTGATACTTTTTTCAGCATTTTTTCCCCACATAATCGAGGATGCTACTGAAACACTTTCGTGATGCATTTTTCCCCTTTATTTTCCTTGGAAATGAAGCAGAAGGAAGATAAAAAAGATGCAGAATATCAATTTGAAAGATTGCTTGTCAAATCGACATGGAAGGGAGTCAGTCGGCCGTTGAAAAGTAGGAGAGCAATTATTTGAATGTGATGAATGTTTTATTGATACTTGTTGGAGCAAAATGTCCCTTTTCTTGATTGTTCTACTTTACTTTTTTTTTTACCCTAATACATGTTCTCATAACATTTTAGTAAAAAACTTCGGATTATTTTCTATCTTTTAACAATATTTGTGATAAAAAAATTTTATTTAATATTATCGATTTTTTAAAATTTTTTATTTGATATTCTTTAAATAATATTCGGTGTTCTTATTTTCACGAACAACTTTATTAGTCACTAAGGGGTTATTGTCTTAGCTTGCAAAAAATTGAAACTCCCCGCAGTCTCTTTTCAAATACCGTAAAATTCGGCGTATAAAACGCACCTATACTTTAAAAAGCTGCATTTTTTTTTTTTTAATTTTTAGGTACATTCGCCGTATAACGCGCACTCCCCTTTTTTTACGAAGACATCCGAAATGTTAGTATATAATGCTTTTATGTTTTGGAGTCATTTATTCGAGGTATTATCCCAGACTTTTGAATAAATTGTATACTTCTGACATTCACTCTTTTAGTTCATAAGGAATGTCATTTCTTATAAATAAAGAATATTTCTATTTATGTAGATGTCTAATTTTTTTAAGGTAATTTTTTTTATTTTTAAAGCTATCATTTTCATACCCGGCGTATAACGCTCACCCTTAAATTTCGATCTTATTTTTTGAGTTAAAAGCGCTTGTAATACACCGGATTTTACGGTACTTGCTTCCACCAATGATAAACCTAATTTTTAAAAAACATGTTATAATAGAGACACATTTCTCTCATAATTCGTATTGAATTTAAATAAAACTTAGACAAAAATTATATAAACAATTTTTGTATCGATTCATTGTCATATTATAGAAATTTGTGATACAGAAATTCAAGAATGATTTTAAATAGAATCAGTGAATATATGTGAATTTTACGACAGCTGTGTGTGTGAGATCCTCGTGCTTGTCTCGAGAACAGCTTATTTGTCTTTATTAGCATATTTCTGGGTCACACACAAATTTTTACACACAATTTTTACACACAAATTTTTTGCATAAGACGAAAATTATTTGCCGAAGTCAACAATATATCTTTGTTACCATACAACGGAGACATAATCATAGAGGGTCGCCTCGTATAATCATATCAAGGAAATAATTTCGATCGTTTTACATGTGAAATATGTTTATTAAAATTTGATTGCACTTTTTAAAACTTAACTCGTGGTCGGCGTTGTCAGTCTCGATTCCTGATGTTACTAAAGACCCACCATGTAGAGGAGCCGATACACGTTAAACCTGTAGGGGCCCAAAGTACTCCCATTGGTGTGATGTGATGGTTTGGAGAGGAGCTGCCGGCTCGGGTGTCGTTCTCGTCACTTGACCGTGGTTTAAAATTACAAGGCCTGTCACTCATAAATTCGTATTGTTTTATAGTGCGTGGTTAATACTCGCTTCTCTCATATGAAAGTAAATTTTTTTTTATTTGTGCATGATAGTTGTTTTATTGGGATCTACTGAATGTTCTTTACTGATGGTTCTTTATAATAAATGTAGACAGTTTTTTTGTAATGAATAAGTATTCTCTAATAGCTTAGAGCTTTTTGTTTTGAAGGATTTCATAGATTGTTAAAATCACAATGTCTAGAACATCGTTGAAAAATAAAGCCATCAGCCTACGAGTAAATCATTTACAGCTTCTGCTCGATATTAATGGTTTTTAAAAATATTGAATGGTACTTACTAAAAAATGTCAGGTATACAAACTGGATTAATAAAGTCTTACTTTTATTTCACATCGAATTAAGCATTTTCCAGTATTGTGCCCATGCAAAAGCCTTCATGTCCTTGAAACGAAAGGTGGGAAAACAGCATGAACACAATCAAATCTATTAGTTCCAATAGAAACGTCCTCTTTCGCGTCTCCCGGGCCCTTTCCCAAATCGATTTGAGTCTCTGTACCATTATGCGTCGATTTGGAGAGGACCTCTCTGCATAATGAAGTCATAAAGGACGGTTCCTGTTTTTTACGACCTCGTCCTCTGTGTCACACCGAGGGCGACAATCATCCATCCCTCACCCCTTTTGTAAAGTGGGAGGAGATGAGTTTCACCTGCCTTGCCCTCGGCGCACTTCCGAGAATGAGTAATGGAAATTCGTAGAAGAGGGGGAATATGCATATCTCTTCGTCACGACAAGATGCCAAAAACAGAGTTCGATTTGTCAAAGAGTTAACATACACTCATTAATTGAATCCCTAAGTAATCCGATGCAGAAAACAAAATAAGGAATTCATTAAGGCAGCATTCAAATACGATTGTCTCGGCTTCTGATTGCAATCGTAATCTTCTCTGACATTATTTTATTTTGAATGGTCGAAGTCTTTTGAGAAATGAACCATCGTTGATTTGGAAAAACGACAAATCTTTTGAGTTCATAGCTTCTAACCTAGTCAAAGCACAGTAGTAGAATATCTTTGCTCTAAAGAAAGGAAGTTTAATTTCTTAGAATACTGGAAGAGTGTGTTACTTTAAATACTATACCATTTTAGGAAACGAATTAATATTTATTTTCCTCATTCGAACAAGAACTGAAAAGTCAAATCCCACTTGGACCATGATAAACTATTATGTTAAGTTTTGAACTTTGTGGATGACTGTCTGTTGTAAATTAAATATTAAATGTACAGATGGCGCTGCAAGTCATCCAAGAGATGTACACCCGTTTGGCTTATAGAGTCAGAGTCATGTAATGTTCTTTGTGCTGTGTACTTGTCTTCCGTGTTGTCTACAAAATAAACAAAATGCCCAAAGATGTTCTGAATTATTGTATTGAGAATTAAAGATACATTGGAATTATATTAGTCTATCTGACCATAGAATATAATAACTAAGGAAATATAATAGTCTCTGTACCAATTCGTGTGTCCTGATTTCACCTAAACAATCGCAATATTGAGTTACTTCATGTTAACTAGACTTCAAAATCTTTACGTGGCACCCCTTATTTAGGTTAAATACGGGGATCTAGAACCCCAATTTCCCCGAATGTTCTTTTCTCTTTCTCCCATGGGATTTATTGTCCTTTGTAAAAATGGGTGAAGAACTCCCGGGGATACCTTAACGATCTTTATACTTTCGATGCTCAAAAATCTTCTTGTTTGCGTGGCGTGGTTTTTTACCCTGGGATGCAAGCTCAATTTTGGTGCTAGTGTTGATCTTCTGCTTAGAATGGCTGGCGCACGTTAAATCTGTAGTATCTCAATAATTGGCGTCGTGTGGAAGCTCGAAGAGTGAGGTGACAACTCAGATGTCATCTGTATCACATAATCTTGATTCAAATAACGAGGACTGCGTCACAAATGGTTCCGGCGCTGCTTCTAAAGGCGATATTAATTATCAATCATTTATTTACCATGGTGAGTTTAAAATAACTCATTGATGTTTTTCGAAATTATACTTTGTCGCAGAGCTATTATTGTAATATATTTTGAATTTTCTAAACACGAAACATTTTCTTAAGAAAAAGGTATGAAAAATGTATGTGCCAGTTCTGACGCCATCCTGGTCTCTGAAACTAGGAACGCCCCTAGTACTAGGAACTCTGGAACGTAATTCAAAATTCTGAGACAGTCCTTAAGATTTTAATTCTTGGTCAAACCAATCGAAAAGAATTCTAAAAACAATCTTTCTACTAAACTGATTACCTTTATTCAGCTGCATTCTGTGAACTTTGTATCTTACCTCGAAAATTAAACTTAATCAACATTAATGAAAGCTTTGATCCTTTTCAGTTTTTAATATGAAACTTGAGTAGCATGCAATTGATTGCGGCATTTTTGTGGTATTTAATATTAGGTTATTATTCTCTTTTAGTAATTTGCATGTAGTTTTCGTGCCAAATTTTAAAGCCTAACTACTTTGGATTAGCAATTATCTCGCTCAATATTAATTACCTTTCTTCACGGAGAATTTCCTCTGTGCTTCTTCCAATCGATTCAAAGCTGTGCTGAGAAAAATTTTAATAAATAAATAGCAATTCCATCTGTATTTATTGAATGGGTTTCATAACAATCTTTAAAATAAATTTTTCTGACTTATTCTTGTCTCAAAATATTTAAAATGCATGTGCAGAAGGTATTTACTGGTGAACTTATTATTTTCATTTAAAACAAATTAAGTTTTAACTGAACAAAATATCTAATAACTGAATTATCCAGGTGTTAAAAATTATTCAGGTAACGGCTTGTCTGTTTTTTAAATAAATGAATAAATTAACACTATTTTTTTGCTGGAATGATCTCGCAATTTTGGAAATACCCCATAACATTTACATCTTCAGAAGTAAATAACCACATTTTAATCATTTTTTCAAAAGTACGAGAAGAAAATTAAGACAAATAAAGAATAATGTGTTCGAGCATGCGCGTGCGATCATTTTTCTTTCATTTTGACTGTTTAACACAGCATTTGGCGCCGAATTTGATTTCGGGAAAATGATGTTTGTGTTACCGTACACACACACAGGGACGTCTTCATACTTCGTGAGGCTCTGGGTCCCTACACAAATGTAGACCCCTCAAATGTCCCTTAAAAGTAGATGATGCATAGTATACGCTGTCAAACACTCATAGAAACAATAACTCGAAACAAATGTGCATGACTTACAATCGCACAAACCGGCTCGACCGACTGCCACCTTTTGACTGAAGGAGTAAATATTTTGATAGGCCTAGGCCTATACATGGAAGACGGTCATCACATGTAGCCAGTTGATATAGCGTTCGAAATTCCCAATTTTTCGGAGAATGCAACAGGAAGAAGCATTTGACCATGGAAATTATTTGAATCATTATCTTATTAAGGCTGAGTTGAGAACGAGATGAGGCCCCCATTGTGGCCGAGACCCTGGGCCCCGGCCCAGTTGGCCCATGTTCGTGAACTCATGGCCGACGTTGTCTTTGTCGAGTCGTGAGTTTGAGTCCTGTGGCTAAAAAGAGCTGATGCACATGAACTTAGCCGAGACGTAAAACCCTGAGTTGGTGTTGGTTCAAGTGTCATCCTTGTCGCGTGATCGCGGTACAAAAATATGAGGTCTATCGAAAATGGCCTTCGTGTTGACTCACACAGAGACATTAATAAGCAATCGGCAAATATTTTGTGTACACACTAAAGACTTAAACGGTACTATTTTTTTAAAAAAAATTTTATTTGTTACAAGTACTAATAAAAACACTTTTAAAAATATGTGAATTTTTATATGTGTTATAAAATAAAATTTTTGTAAGGTAAAAAGGACATCAAAACACATTAAAAACGCGAAATAAATGCTTGATATAAATAAATACTTCGCTTATTTCTTTTTTTAAAATTACTCGAGAAATTACTGTGTACTTAAGGAAAGGGGGGGGGGTTAAACCTTTCCCCTCATAGACCAAAACATTTTTTTTACCTTAGCTAATACCCCTTGATGCTTTCGTCATCGAGTTTTTGAGAATGTACTCCCCCCCCATAAGAGAGATGTGTTCATGCCACTGCTTAAAGGTGTGCATTAATTCTGAAGCTTATTTATAAACACGCAGTGATCTTTTATCAACTAAATTAAGCAATCTTTGTTTTTATATTGAAAAAATCGAATAAGTTTCCATTCCATACATGTAGCAATAGAATGAGTGCTTAAATATATATGAAAAAGTTCCTGAAGTAGTAGTTATGAGCAAAATTATATACATTCAATTATAAAACGAATTCTAAGACTAACCATTTATCCCTATTTATAAAGTTAAAATTGTTGATTCTTAAGATTCAGCTTAAACATATAAGTACTCTTTTAGTTATACTCGTATTTTGATTTATGCAATTCATGAATATGCAATTCATGAATACTCTTTATTCTTGTCGTGTTCTTCATAAATCACGATATATCATGGCTGTATTTTTTTAAAACAGTTGTTCATTGATATGTTTTTCGAGATATTCATTCTATCCATAAATCTTTCCTATTCAATACATATTTTTCTCGAAAGTATCCATTACGCTTGATTACAAAGACTGAATGAGAAGATTTATTACTGTATTCTATTCACAAAATAGCCGGTATTGACCAGTTTCAAGTACTTTGACTCCACCTTGTACGCAATCATCATGTGTCTGTTTTCAGCATTCATCAGTCTTTTATTATATATCAGTTTCGTTTTTAATATAAATATTTTATTATGAGTTTGTTTCTAGTCTCGGTATTCCCTCATAAAGACTTGTTCATTCACTCAACTTCACTTTCCAGGAATATAACTGCATTCTTCATGGAATCTTTCGAGTGATTTAAGAGTCCATTTTTGGTTCAAAGGGTTTTCTCTTTTAAAAGGATACGTCTTGAAGTCATAAATTAAAAACGGTCATGGAAATTCCGTGACCGGGCTCGAAATAAAAAACGCGTTATAAATTTCACCTATATCCTCTACAGTTGCCTGTTTTTTGTTTGTTGATCTCGGGAGTTGAGAAAGCAGACTTGGAAGACATCCGTCTCTTCAGAGGCATGTGAAAGGAAAAGGTTTTTAATGTAACAAGGCGCACATTGTCTTTGTGGGACTATTCTTTGCCGGTGCTTTATTGTTGTTTGTGGAGGATTTATGGGATTCGTGTTTATCTCTCTCGCTTGAATAGATTTTGGAAGATTTATGGTAAACGGAATTCTAAATTGCGACTGTTGTGACAGCTTTTTTCGAGATTTTTGAAGGTTACATTTGGGGAAAAAAATCCTTTATTTTTAAATATAGATTGAATGGTTTATTGTTTATACGAAAAAGCAATTTGATCAGCGGACAAATATTGCTTAAAGCTGTCTTCACCCAATTTTAATGAAAAGATTCGAATGTAGAACATTTAAAAAAAATGGAATTGGCACTCATTGTGTCTTTGTATGGTAAGTAAACAAATATCCATTTGAAATACATTAGTGTTCTTCAAACTGTGTTTCGAGGAAAATTCAAAAAGAAAATAACAAATGTCTTTGCAAAATAGATTCACGTTCTCTGAGATTTGAAAACTACAAGTATCTAAAGATAGAACTAGACTTCGACAGTTTGAGTAAGAAAGTGCCAGCACATATCCCAAGTCATTAAGTATAATTACATGAATTTTATGTTAAAACTTTTCTCTCAGTAAAAAATGTAATTCCTTTCTTTAATTGCCATTACGTAAAGTACCAAAAAAGTGTTGATTTACTTCAAGTTCCACATCAGTTTACATAATATATCTTCTAAAGATGGGATAGAGTTCCCCGAAAACACCTCATATTTCTAAGGGCTACGTGAGTCGACCAGTGTCGGTTTGTCTATAGGGCGCTTGGGACGGACGCCCAGGGTGGCCCGGATAAGCTGGACTTTGGTAATAAATTTCGATCTACCAATGCCAAGGAGGCCTGTAGATCTTCTGCGTCCAGGGCCCGAAATTAGTTTAAATCGGCACTGGATTCGACAAAGTTTGAAGATCACTGCAATACATAAACGTAAAAACTACCGCTTTTAGTTTTAACATAAAGGTCTAAAGGCTTTTGAGGTCTAGTCAAGCCTCGTGGCTAGGGATATTCGAATCTTAAGATTCAATTCCACAAAAGAAAAAAACATTTGTTTTGATCAATGAGAGCTACTGTAATTGAAATCAAAGTGAATATCAAATCTCTTATAATTTATTTTGTTAAAAAATTAATCTTGTAATTAATGTCGTAATACGAAAACTATTGACGGACCTCGCCCTTATCAATTCATTTCATAATGTGGAACATGATCAAATTACGAAGATGACTCTTGAACGAGTATACCACGTACCAACCACTATCATACTATACGGCGGATCTGTGATGGAATCAAAAGATCTGATTGCTACATCTTGACATTAATATCAGACATGAACATATAAGCATAACCATCCAGTCTTTTAGAGGCTTCTTTAGGCATATGTAAGGTCTATGACTCGGAGATATCCAAGGGATTTTTCATCTTCCCCATAAAGCTTGTTGTCTTTGATAAACACTAATGATATACACTTGGGATGCTCTAGCCTTTTTTATGTATTTCAACAACTCCCTCCCAGTCAACCAATACTTATTTTTCTTTTATCTTTCTTTCTTACGCTTTGTGTTCTAGATTACTGATATACATTTCAAATGACTTTTTTGCAAGATAAATATAATGAATGTTTAGTGCAACTTGGCTAAAACTGGGTATGGGGGCCAATAAACCCAGCTAAATAACTATGACCATTCGGAGACCACAAGGTGAGGGAGTTAGGCAAGTGAGATACTATTTCGGGTAATGCCTCCGTCACTTAATCGTAGTTTACCCTGACGAGGTCCATCCACAAGCTCACAAGTAGCTGAAAAACACCTTTCATGAAGAATTTTTGTTTGAGTTTTCAGAGTAGGGTGCCAGCTCACGTTTCGATCTCGTCATCTGATCTTGACTCAAAATTAAGAGGTTCATCACTAATAACTCTCGTGTAGCTTCGAAAAAAATGCTATATTAGTAAAAACAACTAACAATCAATCCGAATAGTGGTTAAAAGGATCTTTGTTTATAACTATCCGGATTTGTACTACCAGGTGTAATACAATTTTGATTAAAAGTTACAATTAGGGACAACAACAAAAAAGTTTAAAAAAAATAAAAGTTTAAATTTTTCACTCGAATGATTCTTTTTAATCACTGTTTATTTTTATGATTTTCTAATATATTAATTAAGAATTGCATGCGTGTATTCACATTACAATACTTATATTAATCATAATAAGCTATGTTTAATAAATTGCACTATTAAAATGCAATTTACGATTGCGTGTAATCTGGTGAATCTGTCCTAAATTCGTTCGAAAGAATGGCGGTGTCCTATTAGAGCGTGATCAGATGCTTGACAAGAAATCATTTTATGACTAGATCGATGTATTTATTGTTCAAAAAAGATAGTTTTGTATTTGGACTCGGATGCGTTAATTGGATGATTACATGATGCATTTACAATGAAACGATCTGTTTAAAAACTCATTGTAATGATATTTATAATGCTCTGTTTTTCTAATGACATAGTTTTGCATTCAAATGATTATTCTTCTGATTAAAAATTCTGCTAAAAACCCCTCATGAGGAATAAGGTGTTGGAGCAAGGGTGGTTGGTCAACCCACGGCCGCACTGAATGATTTTGCGGCCTCCGAGATTCACTACGACTTTACAAAATACGATTATTTAGTGCAATATTTTTGTTTTTAGTGTAGTGTTTTGTAACAAATATATCCCATGACTATTTCTATTTTATTACGTTGCTTCTGTTTTTATACAAACTTAGAAGTGAGCAGTATTGCATTGCAGTGAACCCCCCGTAGCTTTACGCTTGATTCCTGTACCTTTATCACACTGCCTATGGCTAGAGCTAGGCATATTTGATCATTGCATTATTATTATTAAATTATCTATGTTCGTATGCATGAAAAATAATGAGAATAATAATTCACACATTCCGTTTCAAATTTTCACTCCAATAAATGTTTTAATGGGTCCAAATATTTTATAAAGACATATGTATTATACGACCCGCGCGGGATTATAATGTTTTCCGAAGCGGCTCCCAAGGTCATTTGGGTTGGCCACCGCTGGGTTAAAGAGTGGCTTCTACACTTGAAATGGAACTACAACTCAAAATTCTCACGAATAAGGTGTAAAATTCACTTGACTGTGGTCCAGAATTAAGAAGCTAGTCGACGATAGCCCACGTATTGCTTTAGTTGCGACATAAGTTTTAAAAAAAATTTTACTAAAATAAACCCTCGTGCATTTTTAGGTTTTTAACGAGTTCATCTTTTTTCTTCCTTCTTCCCCTATTATTTATTTTATATTTATTTATTCAGGAACTATTTTAGCTTGAATTTTTTAAAACTTCGTATGAAGTTAATTTTTCGTACGAAGTCATGAGTTAGAGATTTAATTCCGTCAAATGATTTCGCCTCGTGAATTAGCATTTGTTATTCGCTACTGAATGAAACCTTAAAATTCTTACGCTGTTTGGTATATAAGGTTAAAAGTGGCTATGTATTGACTTTGGGTACTGTCTTAGTCGCTGGACACTGTTTCAAAGTAGTTGCAGCAAGAGTTGTTTGCTTGATTTGTAATCCTGGTGCCTGATTAATTCAATGCAATAAAATATTTTGAGTCTTTTTATAAGCTGATTTTTTAATTTTGAAGACAGACTATTTGATACACTTTGTTATTCTAAATCCAAAATTGGGTTAATATTTTTGTTAGGGGATGATTTGAGCACTAGTACATTGATCTTCAAGCTCTTAGCTAAATTTTGAAACTTCGCTTTGGTAAATGTCGTAATCATATGCCTTTTAAATCATTAATAAGTACCTGATATTTCTTTCAACTTCGATAAGGTTATTTCACTCTCTTCGCAAAAAAATCGAAGTTTATGCATTTGTGTATCTCCCCCCCCCCCCGTGTATTTATGATGCATCAACTACTCATATCCTTACGTTTTCTTTTAAGTTTGTTCTAAAAAAGAAATAAGCGCAATTTATTTTAAAATCTGAGATAAATGTAAAGCCTGGTTTGAAATTTTTATACAATTCAGTCTCTACTAGAGGGTATCGAAACAAGCGTGAATGGGTTTATATGCGCTTATTTAAATACCGTCTTTATTTCTTTGTTTTGTTTATTAAATTCAAGCATTTTTCTATCAACAATCTTTTATTTTCTTTAAACAAATGCATTTTATGTGTGTATATTGCTTTGTTTATTTTTGTGAGGATTTTTTTAAAAAAATATGTTTGTTTTAATTGTAACATGTTGTAGTTATGAATTGATGATATATATGTAATGTAAAATACAAATAATTAATATTTAAAAAGTTACGTTATGCTTTGTGTGGAGTTAATATGAAAATCTTTGTTGTCATTGCAGGTGATTTCAGACATCGGCAGAGGTATCTTTCCAGTAAGTGGTAAAAAAGGGAACCCAAAGACCTCCATATCATATTTTCCGAGTAAGTCAAACCATTTCAACAGTATTTGCATTCGTAGGTAGAGTGTTATTTATAGAGATGTTTAAGCATCAGTGATGGTGTAAAACACGGTAACTTACATATTAAATACAATAATGTATGAAAAGCAGGGCAGTGGCGCAACGGAGAACAATAGGGCCCCCGTGCGAAGTCATGTTTTGGGCCCCTCTAGTGGGGTCAGTAGAACTAAATTAAATTCAGCAAAGTTTATATGGCCGCGGTAGCCTAGTGGTTATGGTTGGGAACTCATGGCCGGCGTGTCATGAGTTCTATCCCTTGTGTCACTGAAGACGAGCCGTGTAGAGAGGGTTGATGCACGTTTAATCTGTCGAGACCCGAAGTCCTCCCGTTAGCATGGTGTGGAAGTTGAGAAAGGGGATACCAGCTCAGATGTCTTTATTACTTGGCCATGGTTCAAAATATCGAGGTCCGTCGCCAAAAGCCCTCGAGTAGCTGAACAGGGCGACGTTAATGTTCAGTGAGTCAGCCATCGTCACTAACCTTTGTGTTGTGTGCTATGTTAATAAACACTCAACAAAGTTTACAGTAATTATAATTTTGTGCCATTTACTACTCGATTGTTATAAAATTAACCAATCTGAAATTTAAATTTTATACTTTCCTGGAATCCCTCCGGAGTTTTATGGTGTATTTCTATTTTGAGCATTTAACATTATTAAATTGCCTAAATTTTTATGCATACCAATAGATGTCCTTAGAAAACGCAGAGTTTTTATGAATAGCTCTGAATTTCTAATACTAACAAAATCCATAATAAGATGCTGATTAACCATTAAAATTATTTGCTGTTAATTTTCGAAAAAGTTAACAGCAAGAAGAAGCTAACTAAAAATAATCTTTTTATTAAAAAAATATTGATAATTTTAAATCAGAATGTCAAATTTTCTATTAAAACTCCTCTTAATTATAATACGTAAGAAATGCGTTTTTGAAGACATACAGCAAGTAATTTTATCACAAATTTAAGGAGATACATTCACTTACTTAAATTCTACCTAGGGTTACTCTTCTACTGTGAATATTTTCATGAGAGGATTACTTTTAAAAAAAAGTTAACAAAAGCACCAAGACGTAAATTTTTATGCTAAAAATTAAAAAATTTAATGATATATGGGAAGGGTTCTTACCCTCATACGCCTCCTCCCCCTCGTTTGTGTGCACCACTGCTCTTGAAAAAGTACAAACATAAGTTTAAGTGTCTGTGAAAATACACGTATTTCATTAAAAAGGCCATATGACAGAAATCGTGTTATAAATAAATGAAATTATATGTTTTGTAAAGTCACGAGAATTGAAATCTGAAATTTAAATTTTATACTTTCCAGGAATCCCGGAGTTTTAACGTGTATATCTATTTTGAGCATTTGTCATTTATAAATTGCCTAAATTTTTTTATGCAGACAAATGGATGCCCTTAGAAAACACAAAGAGTTTCTATGAATAGCTCTGAATTTTTAATACTAACAAAATACATAATAAGATGCTGATCATAGAAAAAAAGTATTGTTTCCTTCAAAAGCCCATATAAATCAACCGAAACTTGAATATGGAATGCATTTCAACGTAATCACTTTCTGACGACAACAATGAAAAGGAGTATCCTCAGCATATTTGTACAAAATATGTATCACGTTTGATATAACTCTGTAGAATTTCACTGTATTCAGGGAAAATATTGGGTAAAATTGCTCTTTCAGCATTCATTTCCTGGTTAGAGGTGAGCGCTTAACCGTTTTGTTTTGTCAGCTTGTCGAGCCTGTACTACTTTTATTCATTTGTTGACACCAGGGGATCATGGGAAATTCAATTGTTTCCACGAGTATCGCTTACAATGGTGTTTGCATCTGTTTTTCTCCATAGAGGTCAATGCTCGCAAAATGGTGTGTCTGTTCCGCGTGAGGTTGTTCCATCATCGACTTTTTCAAGGACACACGTTCTAAATGATAAGTAGGGAATTTTGAACAATGGAAGTTGACATGTTCTTAATTGTAAAGCGAGAAGAAATGGGAAATTCCACTCCCCTCAATAGAATCAGAGATTGCTTGTCCTTATGAGGCACATTTTTGATGACGTAACTTGTATTTAACGATCCGTCTAGAATAAGAATGTTGAAGAGAACATTAGAGAGCCCAAATAAAGTTATAAAAGTTTTTTGAGGAAATTGAAGTTCGTTTAATCTAACAGAAGCCATAATAACTTAGAGGCAGCACCAACTTGAAGTCATAGAAGCTAGCCAGTTGACAACTCGTTTTTGGGTCCCTATAAACCACACGGTGGCATAACGTACACCCCCGTAACGCGGGGAGGGGCAGGATTCAAGAGGGCTCAAAGCCTGACTGATGCCAAGTACATACCCTTTTCTTTTGATATAATCACAATGAAAATACAGTCAATGACTAAATCTTTCTGATGCCCTCTTTGAAAAATGTTGCATCCAGTGATGTGAGTTGGACCTGAATGTTGATTTGAAGCTCTCCTTTGGTCTGGAGACTTTGGTCTCCCCCAGCCAGTTTTTCAGGTTAAAGAAGAGATGAAAGTCTCGGGGCTAACTCAGAGCTATACGTCGAGTGATCAAATACACTCCAATTAAACTGTTACAGATGTGTTGGGTTGGCCAAACGTTGTCATGACTGAGGACGACTCCATAAGTCAGCATTCTCTTATTTTGAATGGTTTTGCACAGTAGTCGTGTTGTTTAACAATAAACAGCTGTTACTGAAGACTCGCTGTGTAGAAAGGCTGATGTGCATCAAATACGTAGTACGATCTAAAAATTCGGGAACTACTGCCATTGCTGAAGACGAAAGCAAGTACCTAAAATTAAACCGCTTGAAATGGATTCTCCTCCTTCCCTACCTGACCAGGTTGATTTAGTCCATGTCGTGATCGGACCGCGCAGCTGTTATCTTCCGAAGCTAGTTAGTTATCTTTGCTCGGCGATGTAAGAAAAATGGCTTTCCTGGAACCGCATTGAACATTAAATTCGCTTATTACGCTTAGGTTAAACACCAATGAAGATTACTAAGGTGTACGGTGACTACTAAGTAATACTAAGATGTATAATGAATCTACCATCGCGAGATCCAAGGTTTATGCAAGGCAAACGACGTATTAAAGATGGCCGAGAATCCATCCAAGACAATGAACGCGTTATACGACCTTTAAAATCACGGAACGCAAACAATGTTGCGTTGGTATCTGAATGTGTTCAAAAAGATCGACGACAAACACTTGCACAAATCTCTGAGGCTACACACTTCTCGAAGACGTCGTTTGAGGGAATCCATTCGTAGTAAACGGCCTTCGTTCTGGCAGTGTGACGAATGGTATCTTCTGCATAACAACGCACCAGCACATCGATCCCAATTGGTAAAAGAGTTCCTCGCCAAAACTCGCAACAACGTGCCTCCACATCCCCCTATTCACCAGATTTAGTCTCGTGTGAGTTTTACCTGCTCTCATCAATGGAAAAACAATGACGCCGGTTCTTGTCATCAGATAAAGGGAAAATAGCATCGCAGGAGGCTTTACGCGAGGTTGCGAAAAATGACTTCCAGCTGTGCTTCTAATAGTTACACGAACGTTGGCAGAAGTGTGTCGTCGCCCAAGAGGACTACTTTGAAGGTGGATGTGCTTCGGTGCTGTAAACTATTCAGAGTAAGGTTTTCTACATCTTGTCCCCGAACTTTTGAAACATATTTCGTATGTTGAGTATCAAAGTTCTGATAGTTGTGAAGGCGTGGAAGTTTCATTACTTTGATCGAAGGGAAGGTATCATCCTCGTCACTTGATCGAGTTACAAAATTGCTAGATCTGTAGCAAATAAGCTTCCTACAGATTCGAAATGCGATGTTAAGAAAATAAATCATGTACAAATGTAATGAGTGATGAATAAGAATGCACTGAATCATGTAACGAAAGTTGTTGAAAAATGTTCACTTGTATAAGAAAGAAATACTGAAATGGGTAAAGTTGTATTTAAAATTGTTTTTTTTAGTGCAAATGAATTCCGCGAATAATATATTCTTCTGATAGCATTGGATATGGAAGTTTATGGTTAAATCTATCGCATTGTGAACATTAAATGTAATATCCGATAGTTACGTTGATATTTCTTTCTTTGGATTGTGTAAGAGTTGCAATGCACTTTTAACTTTGTAAATCTTGCCCTTCTTTTAGCAAACGATTTTGGATATTCTGTTCCGAACTCTTCTGTTTTTATCTGAAGAAACTAGGTCATCTTTAGTCATCTAACTCCGAAAATGTTTGTATTTCTCGGAGAAATCGTAAAAATTTAATGCTCAAACACGAATTGATTTCTGGGTAAAGTTTCCCATGACATTTTTATGTCACTGCTGTAGGGTTTTCATCCTAGAACATTCTGAAGTCCATGCTTCTTTCAAAAATGGTTTAACACTTTTTTCCAAAATGGTATAATGCTTCTTTCAAAAAATGGTATACTTTCGCTACTTGTTCTTATTTAGAACATATTTTAAAAGGTAAACATAAAGACTAAAATAGTTTAGCTTTCATATCCCTTTAAATATATATCGTGAAGACCTTGTATACTTTTTTAAAGATAAAACTAAACACAAATTTAGATTTTTTGTAATGTAAGATATGTTTTTGTCTAGCACGATAGTGTTCTTGACTAGATCAATATCTTCGGGAGAAAACCGTGAGTGCACGATATTTCTTGATTTTAAATTTTAACGAGCACACGCCTTGGATATGGTAAAGACCTTCTCTATTCCCTTCACTCGAATTTTAAAGAACTTTTCGGCACACTAAAGGTTATTGTTACGGCTCAGCTTGTAGGGAATCGTTACATTAACAAAGGGGGACACTCCAGTGATTGTACAGCGTACTTTTAAAAGTTTTGCTCAAGCCATTACGCCAGTGAAAAGAAATTCACAATGGAGCAGGTTTCCCCCCGCACTTCCATTTCTTGTGTCCCCTTGTTTTTACCTTTTTTGAAAAATTTAAAAAAATTTTATCAAGTTAACTCAGTTTTAAATTATTTTTTGAAATTAACTTTTAGAGAATGGCAACACAAAAATATTTTTTATTAGAAGAGAAGCGAGTTTAGTTTTATAATTTCTGATGTTTTTTAAAAAAGATTTGGTTTCAGCGATAGAGACTTGATTATAATTGATTTCGGTAACATTTTAGTGAATAGTTTTTATGGAGCTTCTTTTTTTCTTTCTCAAATACAGCGTTTGCAATTTTTGATATTCTGGAAGCAAATTGAATTATATCTTTATTTAATGAAATAAAAAATATAAAAGCCAATTGCCGTATAATCAGTTCTAAAAATGGTGCATATTATTCCCTTCTATTACTTAAAATAATTGAAGAACTAACAACTTTAGATAGTAGTTCAGATGTTAGCACACATTGGATAAAAAATATGGAACATTTTTATTAATTATTTTACTGTTACATCATACATTACTTTAATAACTGCTCTGTTTTTAATTGAGAGCCAAACAATGATTTTGGATGTAATCCGTATGAAGTTTATTCTATTCCATATTTCATTGAATCCAAATTCCATCCGCATGTTCATATTTTCTTTTTGCACCATTGTTACAACATGTCTCAGTTTTTCTCAATATTCATTGACAACCACGTGATATGTGAATTCTCAATCTAATTCATCGCACCATTTTTGTGCAATTTTTTCACTCCCTCCAATTCCAGGAATTGATCCACAAAACATAAAATTTCCTTTCCTTTCTGAAGAGTTCTTTCGACAGATTCAAGTTCAGAACTTTCACAGTTCTCCGCAGAGCAAATGTAGTTAGAATATAAGCAAAATGTATATTAATTAAATCTTATTATCCACCTCCTTTGCTCAATAGTCTGATGAAGATACTCTTTTGCACATTTTGGATGATTTTTCTTTTGAATCATTGCTAATCTAGGACATATCTGGGATACACTGTTAAATATTCCCAATCCATGCAATTCTTGTCTGATAGTTCGGAGAGGAGTTGATTAAGCCTAGCATTGTACATGTGTAGCACTTGGTGAGTTTGGAACCGATTTGTAGTTTTTGATCGTTCCATATGGTCTCTACTTGAGAGGCTTGATTTCCATCCACAGTTAGTCCATTTATATTGATTGCATTCAAACTTTTCCCGTTGTAAGTAGACACCACTAATTGTGGTTGAGGATACTTCTACAAATTCTGCTACTTCTTTCAAACTATGCCCATGCTCTCATTCAAAAGCAATGTCGGGCTGAATGGAGAGGAAGCAGACCCCTCCGACGGGTCAAAGACGTGGATGAAATTTCGGAAAAGGGAATTTTAATGACAAAATATAGAAATCAAACAAACCAGGTAGTAATGACATCGAGAGGGGAAGAGGAAATTTCTATTGTGGCAAAAAGTTATGCACTCGAAAAAGTCCATGCAATGCCGGACCATGAAGCTAGTTATATATAAAAAAAAACTGATATCCAGATCATTCAAGTAACTTGTTTCAAACATAAGAAGCTTTCTTTACATCATTCCGTAATTTGAAAATTACGAGATTTGTCTAAAGTAGCCCTCGTGTTGATTTCAAGCTCGATGAAGATAAATCTATCAAGCAACTAAATCATTCCGTGTATTTTTTGTTTGGTGTGTTAATTATTAGCAAATAATCTTGCGCATTATTAGCGAATGGAAATTTTAATTGCCTTTATTGAAAATTAAATTATTTACGAATAATGTTTCAAATTAAATGAGATTTTTCTCGAAGTACCTAATATTAAAAATCGATCGACTTTTCTCAGTTTATTTGTTTTAATTTGACTAGTTTATGCTTGATTCACTTTTGCCACTTTTATTGAATCGAAAAGTAATTTTTACTTTTATTTAATATTAATGAAGCTGATTTGACCATTTTTATATGGCCATGGTAGTCTAGTGGCCAAGATAACGGACTCGTGGCAGGCATATTGCCTAGTCGAATCTACTGCCGCTGAAGACCCTCCGTGTAGGGGAGCGATGCTCGTTAAATCTGTCCAGAGCTCAAACGTCCTCCCGTGGGTGTGGTGTGGTAGTTAGGAGAGAGGGGGACCAGTTCAGGTGTCGTTCTCGTCACTTGAACATGGTTTAAAATTACGAAGTCCGTCGCCAAAAGCTCTCGTGTAACTGAACAGTGCGACGTTAATATTCACTCACTCACTTGACTATTTTTATTTTCTTATGTAATTCGAAAACATGAATCAGTAGTTCTAATAATTATATTGAAACATCTACAGTTCATTCCTTACTTCAAAGTTTAAAGATGTTTATAGTTTTCAAACTTATGGATATTTTTGCGAAGGATCCTTCAAATTTGTAATTCAACTTGAAGGAGCAGATTGGAATTTTGGGGAATTGTCCTTTTTCACATTTCAGCTAGTGAGTTGATTCATTTATTCGATGCAATCATTTGGAAATTAAACATCTGTCTATTCAAAACAAAAGTTTACCTTAATTTAAGTTATGTGCTTATTATTTATTTACTAAACATGCATACACATTTTAAAAAGACAAAAGTTAAATAATTTGCCGTGAAAGGAATAAACATAGCTGAAATAAAAGAATAACGTAAAGGATTACGTAAATTACAAAGTAGCACTGAATGAAAAATCATCGTAATGTAATTTACTCTGAGAAACAGACTTTTATTGAATGAAGAATATTGAAAAGTTCCAAGAAGTAATTACTTCCACACTTCCCGATTGCTTTTAGTACCGAATTTAACAGCCCAGTATATTAATGAGAATTTTCATTCAGCTTTAAAACACATTCGTTTTAAAGATTCAGAGCTGAAACAAATTGAGTCATTAATTTTGGAAGACTTTTACGTAAACCAACATTAAAAGAGGTAATTATTATGTGTGTTTCTTTTGCCACTCCCCTGGTTCTTGGACTTCCTCCAGAATTTGCTTTATTACGTTTGAGGAAAAAGAAGTTAATAGGGCTCTACCAACAAAGCATTTAATTCTTTGTTCTTTTACTAAGTATCTATGTACATAAGAAATGTATTTCGTGCGATATTTCCATAAAAATTCATTGCTGAAAGGTGAAAGGTGTTTCGAATGTTATTAAAATCGTTTATCCATTTTGGAACTATTTCAACAAATGAGTTTATCCAAATATTGTATTCATAAAGCATTAATATGCTAATTAAATGGATTTGGATTTGAACCTATTTTGAAGGATTTTCTTAGGTATTTGCATATTTCTTTCCTTTAACTAATTAACTGTGTTTGACGAGAATACTCGTCATGGAGAAGTTGCAAGTTTTTGTGTTATGACGAGTATATTCGTCATGCGCAAAGAATAGGGACCATTGGCTAGTTAAATTGTAATTTTTGAGAAAAACAAAACATATTCTCAGATTTTTAGATGTTTAGAATATTTTAAGGCCAGGCCGGAGTAAGACAAATAAATAAAAAATACAAAAATTTTCAATGAACTCATGCATCCCCGCTTACACCGGCTGAAACAGCGTATAAGGTATCTGTACACCTTCGAAGAAAATTTTTTGAGAAACTGTAATATTTGGTATTAAAATATTTTTTACTGATGAAATATAACTCCAAACTAAGAAAAATACATTTAATATTTTACTTATAGCACAAAAAAAATTTTAGGGAGGAAAACAGTGAAAATATTATATAAATTTATTATTAGAATAACGCACATTACTCACGTAAACAAAAATATTACTTTTCTGTAAATTTCATGTTGATCATCGTAATAATTTTTAGGGCTAGTACTATTTTTCTTATGATAATCAAAGTATTACAATTTTTATCAAGGTTCGAGTAAAAGAGCATTGAAAAATCACTAAAAAATTACTACGAGACATGATATACACCTTAGTTACTAAAAACATATCAACTTTATAATCATGGAAATGGTAGGGGTTCTTTAAATCTATAAAATAAATGTACTTGTAAAATTTAAAGTAATTTGGTTCACAACTTTTTCTGATATTTACGTTGTCAGATGCCAATACGTTAAAAAAATGCATTTTGAGATAAATCAGAAATAAACTTTGAACTGCAATTTTTAATGTCAAACCCAATTAGATATACTTAAAATGCCCCTGATTTATAAATAACAACCTCTTTCCTCTCTAAAACATTGATTCCCCCCCCCCTTGTAGCTCTTAAAACTTTTCTATGTTACTTTACATTAGGTGTTGAATGACATTCTCTGCATCGTTAATTCTATTAACGTCAAGATGTTTGTATGATTTTAAAGTAAAATAACCAGAAGTTATATTAAGTTTTCTAAAAATGTCAACACAACCCTTGTACCCCTCATTTAAATTGTATAACGGCATCCAATGCACCAAATTTTAAAATTTTGAGGCACACGAAAACTTCTTTTGGTACTTTCTGCCATATAATGCCATTAAAACACTCATTTGAGTTATGCGTTTTGCCATGCAGGCATTTAGTAAGTAGTTCTTAGATGCATAATTCTAAATATGTAGGCTAATATTTCATTGGATAAACCTTTATATTTTTCTTTTGGCTTTTGGCCACAAGATAGTGCTCGCTGGTAGTAGCACCAACTATCTTTTCCGATGGGACACTGTCCATGCATGGGTTTCTGGGCACTTTATGAGCAATGAAACAGGGCCGCTATAACATTTTGTTGAAGACCGGAGAGGTTTCCAACATTGCTACGATCAACAATCCCATAATAGTTTTGCAATCAAGCGGTAAGAGTCGGTGAGTTTGCCTTTACCAGGCAGATTTTTATTTTTTGACTTTTGTTTGCACAATCTCGCACCTACTCTATTATGAACATGACCTATGTATTCATATTTTGTGACGCTATCTTTCCCATAAGTATATTTGACACTGATAAAGCCCTTAGAATCCCCGTCACCATAACAGTGTGCATGTTTGCGGCCTCGTTTCACAATAGAATGGTTAAAGATTACAGTAGTACCAACAGTTTCCATTCGCAATGCAAAACCTTAAAAAATTGTTATGGCATATGTGATCTGCTGCAAAAGTTTCCGACTCAATGCTTTTAAGCATTTTAGAAATCATTCTGCTGGTGGGACAATATGACGACATAATTTCAATGTCCCCTACTTTACCAGTGTCAACTGATGAAGCTGCGACACACACATTCATGGAAGTGTAATCAACTGAAACACCACATTCAACTTTTATTTTTAGAAGGATGTAGAACTAACAGTTCAGAATCTACATTTGCATTGATAGTTCACTAACTTCTGAAATCACAGACATGAGTTTGCTCTCATGATTAGTGTACACAGTTTTACTGAACCTGGGTAAATTTAACGTACCACATAATTTAAAC
This sequence comes from Trichonephila clavata, assembly GCA_019973975.1. NCBI lineage: Eukaryota > Metazoa > Arthropoda > Arachnida > Araneae > Nephilidae > Trichonephila > Trichonephila clavata. Next base: position 57,983 of record BMAO01037660.1, on the reverse strand, counting down.
CCACCAGAAAAACCTTTACCAATTTGTCTCATACCATAAAAAAATCTTGTATTCACTTCAGGACAGCTTAAAGTTTTCTTTGAACTAGAAACCCCTGGGTAAAATATACAATGTTAGACCTAATAACAAAATTTGAGTACAAACCATATCTAAAATCGTCAGAAAGCAGTAAAACTTCTTAGTAACATCTTGGGCAATAAAATTGTAAAAAAATTTTTTAAAGGACTTCTATGATCATAATTATGTAACTGATATGTGGTTTACTTTCATTTTCTGCTATTTCTTCATCAAAAAAGCATGCATTTTAATTTTCGAGTAACTAGCATTGGTAGATGTTGAGCTGCAATTTTTGAAATTTGTATTACTATATCCATTCACACGAAATTGAAACTTTCTATTTGCACTTATTCTACGTTTAGTTTTACCATTTTAAATGAAAAAAATTAATGTTTTCAGCAGTAAAAAAGGATTAAACAGAAACTTATAAAGAACTGTGCAATGGCAAGCAAATGTAAATAAGCAATAACACTCTCTTTTCCTGCCAGATTCTGGATAAAAATATTAGTAAAAACCTGTTGCCAATTATATTTTTGGAGATTCTGAAAACTCAAATTCATATTTTAAAGTATATAAATTTCCTACTATTGCATATTTAAACCAAACTTTGAAAAATAAAAATGTAAACAAACATTTTTTTCAACTTCCGGAATGCAGACTTCTACTTCCGGTTTCAAAAAGTAACTACCGAGTAAAATTCAAATCCCCATAACTTAGGTTCTAAATAAGATAGAAACAAAATTTAAGCACCATTTTAAAGAAAAAAGCTCAAATTTTAAAATAACATCAAAATTCAAAAATCGAAAATTTTGGCGAAAATGACATTTTGAAGGTGTACCGATACCTTAAAGAATTCATTTATGTGCGATGATAATGTTTTTTAGATGTTAGCTAAAATAGTAAAAGTCGGAAAGTTTATAATAACCCTACTTCCGGCCTACCCTGTGACCCAGCTAAAGATGTGGAAGAAAGTGAAGGATTATTCGGCATGATAATTTCCAGTTATTTTATTTTAGCACTTTAATCGACTCAAACACAATTAATTCTATGCAACACTAGAATTAGGATGTTCCCGTCAGTTAATAGAGAGAGGGGACGAGAGTCGTGTTTTTGGAGAATACATTTAATAAACTATTTTATAATAATAGTTTTTCTATCTCAATGTTACTTCACACGGTAGATACGTAACTAATGGCCGCTTAACCTTTTAAATACTTTAAACATCAAACGTAATACCTGAACTTAAACAGTCTTCTAATCAATTTAATTTATTAATAACAGCTTCCTGTCTTTAATTTTTTACATACTAAACCTCTTTCTAACTTTTTATGGTAATCTTGACCTTGTATCTCTCTTGTCACCTTTAGTTACTAACCTTCTAACATCTATACTTCATCACTTTCTAACTCACTAACCCTTTTTAACTCGCAAACTAGAACTTAATTATAAACTTATAATAAACTTAATTTGTATATCACGCCGTCTTCTTAGGAGAAGATTGATTATTTTTGATAGCCCCAAAGAATTCCCAAGAGAATTAGTATGAGGACGTGTATAGATCCGTCACAAGTTGATTTATAATAAGATTCCATCGTGCATGGTCAGCAGTGGGACAAAGGAAGGAGGCTGAGCCCAAAGTTACCTAGCTATCGAGTGGTGTAAATGCCAATTGTTTGATGTTAGAACCATGTGGTGACATTAGAGTAATGGCCCAATGCCATGCTGCCTAAAAATTAGTCATTTTATTGGAGTGGGAAAAGCAAGGATACTTTCTGGTAAGAGGACTGTGATCGACCCTACAGCATCTACTCCAGAACTACCTTAGTGTCAAGACAGGTAAAGAATTAGAATGTGTTTAGGTCTCTCAATCCGGGAAATTCGACGTCCCTAAAATTTATAGATATCCATAAACACTTACTTTATAGCTAAATTACTTTTAGATCAACTGACCAAAAACTGGAGGAACACTAGGGGAAGAACTTAGAGCAATTTTATAAAATAAACCCATTTTTTGATCCAATATTTTAACAGCGACACTTCCTCAGTGATTGACGATTAGGTTCGTCATCGCTCGATTTTCGTGACACAGTTACACGCTATCTAACGGGGATACCACAGTTAACTCTGGTTTAAGTATTGTGATGGAGTGTTTGAGATAAAGCAATATACTTAATATTAAACTATACTGTATCACTCAAACAAATCTTTTCTAGACTTTTTAACAGCTTAAAGTTATGAATATTTTTATTTCTTCATTACTTTTTGAACCTAATTTGTTCTAAATAACCGCCTTTCAGGACATCATAATCAAACTTTCAAAGATGAATTCTCGCTTATTCCCAGAAACATTCATAAATGTGTGAATTATTTTTTAAATTTGAAATGTATGATGAATATTCAGCTGATACTTCTGTGGAAAATAACTTTTACACCTATCTATATATGTATATCAGCCGCTCTTCTAATTTTCTTTTTTATTGCATTCGCATCGATATAAAATGCATAAAACGTTAAAAACTTAAGTTTTCTTTCCCTTGTGTTTTTTTTAAAAAATTACCATTTAGGATGACAATGCCATTTTTAACAATAGCATCATCTTCAGCAGATTGTTTTCCGTACAATCTGTATTTTATTCCTCTATTACAACCAAATACAATAAATTTCATAGAAAATAAAAGCCCGTAATATGATGTGAGGGTTCATTCGTCTTTTTCTTTTGTCATTAGCAAGCCCATACCAAGGACCGATCGTAGAGTGTCGGCCACTCGCGTGCAAAGACCTAATGTACCACCCCTCTAGAGAATTTTTCATATTTTGACTTAAGTATGAAAGTAGACAGGTAGATGAGTTTATAATGTAAACGGTTTATTTTACGTTATAAACTTATCTATCTGTGTAAGAGTAAAAAGTAAAACTTTAATAAAAATGCAAACAGACACAAAAATAACTTCTTCCCTCTATTTTGTTTTCCTAAATTGTGAGGCTATTATTCAGTTGAAAACTTTTAATTTCCCCTGATGCATATTGAATTTAAACACTTCTATATCTTAGGTAATATTAACCAAACTAGATAAAATTCTTTTTGAGATGCCTTTGTTATCGATCCACAGTGCGCCGCCAGTACCGCTGAAAAGCAAGAAAAAGAAAGACATTTTTTTGCTGTATTGCCGACTCTACCACGAATTTTGCTATCGAATGAAGGATATGTTAGAGTAGACATTAATGGACTATGGACCAACACACTGTGCACTAACATTCTATTGTTCTTAAAATAACTTATTCTTATTTTTCAATAACTGCTTAAAATTCAGTATGTTTATTCGACTTATTACAAGCTTTATTTTGAGCACGTTAAAAATTTTGCTCGATTGATTGAACTATATGAGGCTTGCAGCCGTCCCTTTCTATGGCCACCCGCGGGCGGTGCACGTGCTGCACGCCTGCTAGGACGAACCCTGCCCATACCAGTTTCTGCAAGTCGGCGTTCATTTCCCGAATTTTGTTTATTTAATATGCGTAAGAAACAATATTCTCCCTTTAAATTAGGAGCCTTGTGAAACCCTACATTTTAGCAGGATAATGCACGACCGCATGTTGCCGATATTATACGGACCTTCCTTGATACGGAAAAAGTTCGTCTGTTGCCCAGGCCTGCTCGTTCACCAGATCTCTAGCCAATAGAAAACGTCTGGTCCATGGTTGCCGAGCGACTGGCTCGTCGTCATACGCCAGTCACTATGGTTGATGAACTGCGGCATCGTATTGAAGCTGCAGGGGCATTTGTACCTGTACATGACATTCAATCTCTGTTTGACTCAATGCTCTGGCGTATAAGTGCTGTTATTACTGCCAGGAGGTGGTTGTTCTAGGTACTTATTTCTCAGGATCTATGCACCCACACAAATTTCTTGAAACCTTAATCACTTGTTATTTTCTGTATAATATATTTGTCCAATACATATCATTTTGTTATCTGCATTTCTTCTTGGTGTAGCAATTTTTATGTCCAGTTGTGTACATTTAATATTCGTTTGAATTTTATTTGATTCAGGCTCTGATACTTAATTCATACCTGCCTTTACAGAGAGTCTATTTCTAGATTTCATCACTGTTTCTCTTTGTAATCGTACAAAAGAAAGGAGAAAAAATCAATTTAGATTATGCTGCATAAAAAGTCCCTTCCACATTCCATTCCCTTTTCGCACTTTTGTGAACAATTAACTTCAACTTTTACTGGAATGTTATCCATTGAAAAAATGTCTCGGGCATTTCCATTTTTCATTACCCAGGTTAACCATGCATGACTCCAATGAATCAGAAATCTTCGTACCTGTCGCCAACTACACGTTTTGGCGCAGGTCTCTCACACGCGACCTTGGACGCTTTGCATCCGCTGCAATTTGGCTTCAGCGGATGTTGCCGTTTATCCGCCAACAATAACTGGGATGAAAGAGAGATAGCATCTGTAACTTTTGTTAAACGAACTGATTGGCGGAACGTGTCGCAAATTGTCCCTTGATTGGCAGGAATCGGTAAGGCTTCGGTGGTCTTTTATCACGTCTTTCAGCACGCGAAAGGAGAGTAGAGGTTGATTTCTTTTTTTAGAAAAGATATTCGAAGGATTTAGTATGTCGAGAGATAAAAAACTGATTCGTGATAAGATTTGTGCTGTGCTATCGGGCAAGAAAAATGTGTTCTTGGATTTAAATCGGATATCTAAGTTTCCTGTTTTTCAGATAGTGTTTGTTTACGTTTCTAAAGAAAGTATGAAGGGTTGATTAACTGATTAGAATAAACATCATTAAGTTTTTGTTTGTTATTGATGTGTAGGTCATCGAAAAATATTTTTTAAGAAGCCGTTATATGCAGAAATGACTCGTAGTAATGATATCCTCCATTTTATCATTAAGCTTCCTAAAGGTCAAGTGTTTATTCAGATTTTTGATTTCAGAATATGCTAATAAATTCATCGCTATAGATTATTTAACTCTAAAATGGTATTAATTGCATTATTTTAATACTGATTTTTTTTAAAATTATAAATAATACGGCCTTGGTATATAATTAACATGATGACCAGCAATAAATATGAAAAGTACCATTGGAAATATAGAACAAATAGAAATAGTGATAAATATCGACCTCTTTCGTAGTGAATGATGCCTGTTTCTTATTAATTTCAGGAACGGAATCTCATTTAGGAAATAGGAAACAATTCATCTGAGGTTTCACTGAAATTGTTTGCAAAAGAGGCCATCTTATGAAACGAGGGCTTTCAAAATAAATGAATAAAAAGTTAGTTATACGTTCTGACTATATTAGATAAGGAACTCGGAAGTAAGGGAACAAAAGTCATTATTCAGTATAAGGTTTTTAACAAAGGAAACAAAGTCGATTTTAAAATTCGTAATTGTCTATTAGCCTTATCGAGAAAGATAATTGTTTATTAGCCTTATTACAGTAATCTCGTATGCTAAATTTATGAAGACTTTCATTCATAGTCAGCATCTAACTCTAATGTACTAGCCGTATTTTATTACAAGAGAGACATATAGTTTGAAAATTGTCTTTACAGTCATGAAATTGCTTGAAGTACTAGTTTTTATGATTTAAGATCATATTACGTTTTAATATGGTTAAAATAAAGTATTTCATATGAATATTTAAAAAAAAAAATAGATTCTAACAAAATACGTACTCGTTTTAAGTAGAAAATTTTATCAGATAAAATTTTCGTATAGACAACTAACTTCTTTTATATATGCATTACCAACTTTCATTTCTTTTATTTGGCAGTTTCGAACTTCTCATTGAAATACACAGTGATTTTTTAAGGCATTGGCCATTTAGGCCCAAGCCTCAAGGGCCTCGTCTCATTCTCGATTCAAGTAATTTTAAACGTCGGATGTTATTTCCGGATATATTCTCCGAAAAACTGACAAATTGTATGACGCAATCACGGTTGAATAATTTAAGCGTGACGAGTATTGAAAATTAAATATTATTTACTGTCGATTTTAATGACGTAATTCATGATTTTGCGAATTTAAAACGTAGGAAACAAATTTTTAATAAAACTTCATTTTATTATGGATTGTTTTTCTTGAACTTTACGTGGATATACACCTAATTCAACAAGGGTCGCAGGTGAAGCCTACTTTTGCATAGGGGCGCTGGACATCAAGCAGTCTTCAGATGTCACTGGAAATGCATAAGTAAAAGATTATTTTGCATAACATTTTTTTCTAAATATAATTGTTGTACATACCAAAATATACTAAAAGTGACTGAACCGTGAAATTTTCTGTTATCATTTAAGAGCATTTCCTTTCTTTTCAGGCTCCAATGGCAATACTTTTCCAAACAGACATATTTACTACGAACCTCCTGAAGAATTCGAATTTGATGCTACTTCGTTTCTTCTCCCCAACACAGCTGGCGAAGTGATTGTCCACCGACTGCCTACCAGCCCAGATACTAAACCCAACAGCAATACACCTCCACTCAATCCCCTTAAGGAATGTTCCCTTCCATCTGACACCCCGTCATCAGAACTTTCCACCAACAACACTAGCTATCCCAAAGAGCAAGCGAGTGACAAAGAACAACAACGAGCTTATACCAAAGAAGAATTCACCTGCGCCATTTTGGCGCGAACACAGAATGAAGAACACAGGAAATCTTGTCCAGCACTCAGTCCAAGCGTTCTCGACGAGGATCAAATAGCAGAATTGGTTGTACTTGCTTCATCAATGGGTGAATCGGGTGTTGCTTCCATGGTGAGGGACTCTTTGACCACCAACGGTCAGTCATTGATGGCTGGTGATGGACGTGAGACATGCGATTGCGAAAGGAGGTGTTCTAATCCGAAGCATTCTCACGAGTGCAAGAGTGGTGATTATGGCGTCTCACCTATTTTGGAGAGAAGAAATAAAGGCGTTCTTGGTCGATTGAGAAATTTTGCGGTAAGTTTTTGGTTAATAGTTATGTTTGTTAGGGGGAATGAAATATTATATTTATATAATTTTTTTCGACAAGCATGTGTTTAACCATTAGTGTAGTATTAGATTTTTTCATGTGTATCTGAAGCAACATGATTTAAAAATATGAAAGCTATGTTCAGAAATCTAAAATGTACTACATTTCCCTCATGCAGAAACTTTGTAATTTGGCCCTCAGAGTCATACCGCCATGTTCATCACTAACTGAACCGAGCTGTGAAACCTGGTGTTAAGCAATCAAAGTTAAGTGAAATAAAACGCCGGTTAAAAATTCATTTCACCACTATTTTGTAACTCCGGATATTCAACTGCGAGTTTGGTGACCTTATTGGTCAAAATAGATCACACGGCTGTTCTTTCTGTGCAAGCGTGGCTAAATCTAACCAAGCTTTGAGTCCGATCAAAATTTCCTTACCTGAACCCGAGTCAGAGAATGAACTTGCGACAGTGAAACGAACTTATGGCGGAGCCCCGGTTTTCTTCCCTTGACCGTCGGTTCAGTTAATGATAATACGGTGATTAGTGATCGATATTTAAATTTTTTTCTTCTGTTCTCTTCTGATTATAAATGAATTTTCTTGGGATCCTCCCTTTTCAAATTTCAAAAATGTGGACCGGTTTGCAAGAAATCAGTCCTCTATTTTATTTGACCTGTTGTTTTAAAATTTATATTAAAATTTAACCTTAACTTTCGATAAAAATAGTAAACCCTGATACGTATTAACGAAATCATTTGAAGATGTACATGCTTGTTATCTAATTGGAAAACTAAAAAATAAAAGGCTAACGCCAAACTCTTCGATTAAATTTTTGAAAAATACTCTGTTATTTTAAAGGATACAACTGTACATATTTTTTGTTCTATTCATGCGCGCGCGAAATCAAACACGTTTCTCTCTTCGCGTGCATTGTTTCTTTTAACGTGACTTTTTGATGTTTAAATTTATCATTCAGATGACAGAAGTGGTGTTGGAACTTGAGACAGACTTTAACCCTACTCAATTATTTCTACATTATACCTTACATCGCTGTACTTTGCGTGTTATTGCCTATTTAAAGAGGAGGCTTTGCTTAAGCAATACATCACTCAATGATCTAACGGAACATCACAATATTTAACTGGAAGAATATCTTAATGGTTCTGATTTATATATGTCCTTTATTTATATATATAAATCTCATTTATTTCATTTACTATTTTTCCATGGCCTGATTATGCTTTCGGCAAAGAAAGAGAAGAAAAAACAACATACTGATCGTTTTTAGTTTAAAATAGAAAAGCCCTCTACACACACTATGCAAATACTATTCCACCTACTTGTAAACCTTTTCTTAAAACAAATGAATTTAACTGTATTATGTGCACAATATTCTAAGCAAATTTACATTTTTAATGAGAATAGAGATATTTCAATCCACGCTTTTTTGAATTTCACATGTTTTTTAGACTCTATCGTGTTTAAACTTTAGGTAAAAAAAGAAACGTAGGAAAAGTATTCACTAATTGAAAATCTGTAATATACTGGATTTAATCTTAAATACAGGCAATTAAATACAAGGAAAATATTTTATTATAAATGAATTAAATAATTCTAATGTTGATCAAAGACAGAGAGCAACAGTAGTAAAAGTTGACACCTGTAGTAAAAGCATATCATATACAAATTTCATTTACAACACTACTTATATACGATACAGGTAACATGACGAAATCATTTCGATTAAATTTAAATTAGATTAGATGCCAATATAGTTGTCAAATGAAGTGCCGGGTGGAGATCAAAGTGGTTAAGTTGATTTTAGATCACCTAAAATGAGTAGGATTCTACTTGAAGTACGAGAGAATTAAATTTTCCTAACAAATTCGATTAACGAAAGCTTTTTGATATGGGATTTAACCGGTTAAATTACGGATATTAAAATGAAAGTAAATTAATTAAGTAGATCTTAGACCAAATGACAAAACTGCAATTTACAGAGATATTAACCATCCATTGAAAACATTCGACATAAATTCAGACTATGAAAAAATCAAGTCAGCATAAGAGGTGACTAGTTTTGGATATTTCACTATATTTAACATTTCGTTTACATTTTTAAAGCTGTGGCAACCAAAGGGTCACGAATTTATGGTCGGTGTTGCTTTTGACCTGTCATGGTGTCACAGAAGAGCGTGGCCGCGTTAACTGAGTAGTCAAGGTAGCGAGTTCGTGGCAGATAGTCTCGGGTTCGAAACTTTGTGCCACAGAAGAGCCGCCGTGTAAATGTTGGTAATGCACGTCAAGTCTGTCGAGGATCAATGTCATCCCGTTGATGTGGTGTGGATGTTTCGAGTATGATTAGTGGCTCAGGTGTCGTCTTCGTCACTTGACCGTGCCTCAAAATTGTGAGGTTCCTTCACAATAGCTCTACTGTTGCATCACAATACGACGTAAAAGAAATCAAAGCCGCTGATCTTCCTTGTAGAGTATTGATATGCACATTTCATCTGTCAAGGCTCAAAATCTTTACTTTGGCGTATTGTGGAAATTCGGAGTACGGTTAGTGGATCTGGTATCGTCTTCTACACTTGATCGTAGCTCAAAATTGTGAGACTCGTCACCATTAGTAAATGTGTTGCTTTCGTATAGTGTGACATTAATAATCAGTTAATCCTCTTGGTTTTTGTTATTTTTAGATTTCCAAAGTTTCGAGCCCTATTTAAATCATCTGATTATGTAATATTAAATTCAGGAGCAATTCTTAATAGGAAAATATCTTTTCTGCTCTAGAAGTAGGTGAAAGGCGCCGGGTGTTTTCGCTTCTTGTGCATATAAATATGGCATCAAATACCGGGGTGCACATTCCGTCGATATTTGGCGCGGTAATGATCTCAAGACGGAAGGTGACGCCTTCCTGATTGAGGAATGTGACCTTCGCCGATTGGCGCCCGGGCTTTAATTAAGAATCCCTGTGTGGAACGCAACATGGGAAATCCAATTCGTTCCGAGCCGACCCCATTATGCGGAAACCCAGGAGGATTTTTGTTCGACGCAAGAAAATGGACGCGAAATTATTTCTATTTTAGTCGCCTTCTCCCTCGACGAAGTTCTTTTCAGAAATGAAACCCGTAAATGGAAGAGAAATGGAAATTCCCCAAACAAGCGTATTTTTAGTAAATTATTTTAGTAAGAGAATTTTTTTTGTGTGGATGATTCGCTGAGATGAGATTAATGAAATTTTTTCCTTTTAATATTGCTTTATCATTATTTTCCTGATTTTAGACCTGGTCATGGTCACGAAGTCGTGGTCAAAGTTATTTCTATAATGTCATGTTCAGGTGATTTTTAAATCTGTTGAAGCTCGAAGTCCTTACGTTGGCGTGGTGTAGAAATTTGGATAGAAGGTGTCATCTCTGGTATCATCCGCATCACTTGACCAAGATTCAAAATTTTGCTGTCCATTGGCAACAGCCTTCTTGTAGCTTAAAATTACAACTAATAAATAATCAATCAATTAATCGATCGTCAGCAGAAACGAAGTCTTCGTGGTCGCTAACTTGTAGTTCGTTATATTCATTTTAATCTCAGGGCTCGAGTTTTAATTACAATGGGCTCAATCCATGACGGTCACGTGATAAAGACAAACACGTGTTCTCCATTGAATTCAAAATAAACATCAAACTAATTGTACTTGTTGTTCTATTTGTAAAGCTTAGTAAAATTTCCTCATTGAGTAAAGATGTTGAAGCGTTATAAAAAAAAATTTCTTCAAAAGATTTTAAAATTTAAAAAAAAATCTTATTTTATGTATATGTTTTTGAATAAAACGCATTTTGTCTACCTATGTGCGTTATTGTTGCTGACATATTTCTACTTTTTACGAGATTGTTTGTAGAGAGATCAAAAGTTGGCAACAATGAAGCGGGTCAACTGATTAGCAGGAAATACATGATTACTTTTATCGTGTGGTTATGACGTCACATGAATTTTTGAACTGATTGTTTAAAAACACGTGGTTATCATTATCATGTGACTATGACGCCACATGAGCCCATTAAGGTAAAGGTGGGCTATGCACTTTAAAAGGGATCTACGCTTCAGATTCTCCCAAGCTGAAATTTTAGCTTTAAGCAGAAATACACCAACTGACTGTCTTAACACAATTCAGTGCCGAACTAAAATTGCGGAGCTAATCTCATATGGCTGGACTGCGGCCTTACAGCGGGTCCAAATTAATGGGATCCCCTGCAATGAGAGAGCCGACCAAAAGCCCAGCAGGGATCCGAGTCGTCTCAACCGGAAGTCCCCTTGACTCTCGGAAAAGCGAAGAGCATTATTTCCACATTCAATTAACAAAAAAACTATCCTGACCCCAAAATCAAGAACCTTAGAAAGCCATGGGAAACTCTGGCCACTGTGGGTCCAATTTCGAGGCACCTGGAGAGAGCCAAGGTTGTTGCCCGCTTTCGCCTAACCACCGGACATGACTTTTTGGGAGTATACCTCCACTGGCTTGGCCTGCCCACTCTGCGGCCATGCCAAATTGGATGGCGACCACCTGCTCCAATGCACTGGACTCGATGAATACCCGACTGACGACATCGTCAGTCGGTAATGGGAGACTCGGCGTCAAATGGTCAAGAAGCCAAGCACGGGCATTGGATAAATAAAATAAATACGCATCAGATTTCAAGCATGCGTTAGAAAAACATTAATTAAAAAAATTACGTAAAATTTGATTTTGATTTTTAAAATTACCATTACGAAATAAGAGTATTATAATAATTTCCGCTGAATTTTAAACTTTGCTTTAAATAGAAAGGAAATAGGTGGAATTATATTTATATAATTTTCAACAGAAGAAAAGAAAAATTGAATTTTGTTTTATTTCCGTGAAATCACTAGAATTGTTCTGTTTTGCGTCCTTAATTGGAAAAAATTCGTTGAACATCAATGCTAGCCGCATCATGCAAAACGTTAATAAAAAGGATGCAGGGAGTGCTTGTGGAAGAGTGTCTATCCGTAAGATACTAGCTTCTGTCTTTCTCATTGCCCCAATGGGCTAATTTCATGACGGTAGCATAAATATAATCACGTGCTTTCTATTGAATTCAAAACTGATATTAGACTTGTACTTGTAAAAAATCAATATACATTTAAAAATTCGATAATTAGGTAAATATGTTCAATTAATAAGATTTTTAAAAATAAAAAATATATTGGCATTTTTAAATAAAGGGCATGTTTACATATGTGGGTTATTATTGTTCACTGGCATGTACTTTTTAAAATAAAATTTATCTAAAAAAACAAATGTTGGCAACAGTGAGGTGATCAGATCGACTGTAAACATGTGATTGCATTTATTACGTGACTATGGCATCACTTGTGAATTTAGGCTATTCTATTTCATATTCATGTTCTTCTGTATTTTGGCATTATAAGACTTCTGATCTAAACTCTTTAAGATTTCATACATGTGGTATGAAAACACCAATTTAAAAACTTCTTAACCAATATTGACAGAACAAGTCGAAAAGAGAAACACCCTCAAAAACCGTTGCAACGCTTTTTACTGGATGCACATACCGCTTTAGTGAAGGCAGACAATCATATCAGTCCCTGTGTTGTAGCTGTTTTATATCGCATCAGACTGACATTTTATCTATTTATTTATCTGTAACATTCATCTCCCTCATTATTTTAAACTAATAGTAAATTGAAAATGTATTCCAATTAAATGTTGATCGTTTTGTGGCGTTTGACTCATTTTAAAGTGAAACCTGCATGCATATTTTAGCACACATGATCGGTTAAATGGGGTTGAAAAGGGTGCTAACGAAAAATGTCAATTTTTATGAAGGCCCTGCACTGCTGACAGGGACGTATTAAGGAATGGGCCAATTGGGCCCTCGGCCTCAAGGGAGCGGGGCTCGTCTGGTTCTTGACTGAGCATTAATAAGATCACGATTCGAATAATCTTAACGGACAAATGTTATTTCCATACCTATTCTACGAAAAACAGGAAATTTCGTACGATGCGTCTACTGGCACTAATGGAAGAACTGTTATTATTTAGTGATGACCGTTGTCCATGCATAAGCCTATATCTACACAACCGTGCATCATCATTACTAATTAAGTCAAACAGCTGTAGTTGGTCGAGCCGATTTGTGTGATTGTAAATTATGACATTTGTTTGTTTTGGGTTAATGTTTGTACGAGTACTTGACAACGTATATACTATGTACTACGTACTTTTAAAGGTCATAGGTGGTGCCTAGATTTGTGAAGGGCTTAGGGCCTCAACAAGTCTTAAAACGTCCCTGACTTCTAATACATTTAGTAAAATCAAAATGGCTACTTTTTCTTTAGTTTTGATTCAAACGGGTATGCATATGCATTTGTCGAAAAACCTTTTTAAAAATGTAATGAAAAGAAATGCTTGTGACTCAGAATCAAAAGGATTTACTTTTCCCGCCATTTCGTTTATCAAATCTCAATCAGCCTGAAAAGTTAAAATTATATTTGCAACGAATTTTTTTTCAAAACATGCAAAGAAAATGAAACAAAATCACGTATTATAATTTTATTCTGCTAAGTTACATGCCAATTGTATTTTAAAAATATGCTAATCCTCCCACTTCACTGAGTATTTTATTATGTTGTATGGCTGTGATTGTTTTTAAGT